>JANHFK010003802.1:292192-302721 GCA_036250565.1 Sibynophis collaris | reverse complement strand
GTGGGCGCGCACTGGTCTCTGGGAGGGATTTGGTGGCAGGAGGCGATCCTGCAGGTAGCTAGGTCCTATGCCGTGGAACGCTTTGAAGGTGGTAACCAGCACCTTCATATAATAGTCTCAAATGACATGAATTGTTGATTTCACTCCAAATGACAATTGGGCAAACTAGAAAATGATCACCTTTATACCTAAAACTGCTTGAATTTTACATATGCATATACACATTCTACCAACTTAGAGAAGAAGATGAAAGATATAACAGAAGGAAAATTAAATGGGCTATTAAAATAAACTGTTGTTTACCCAATTATTACATTTGGAAATAATGCAACAAATTAGAGGCAATTTCCAGGGTACAAATTAACAATTACAATTACCACAGAGCAATTTTTGTGGGGAAATAGACCATTTTTAGCTTAGAAGTAAGACATGTAAGGGAAAGGTATGATGATATTTTTCAGAAACATAAGAAGATGGAGGAAATTTTCTGTCAGTCTAATTTACTAGTTCTAATCAATGAAACTGAAGCATAGAAAAGAGACGAAAGGAACTATTATAAGCTTTACACAAGTACTTACTTCATAGACTATATTGTCAAAAATATCATGATGACCAGCAACTTGGATTTTTTAAATGCAAATTTGTAAGAAATTAGATAATTACATGGTAGATAAGGGTCTCCATCATTTCTATACATCACAGGTAATGGCCTACAGTTTCAGAAGCTGCCTGCCTCTTGATGCCAGTTATTGGAGAACAGAAGTAATGCTATGGTCATTGTTTCTCACTGGAGACTTTTCATAGACATCTGGTTGGTGATTGTGAGAATAATATGCTGAGTTTAGATAGGCCTTCAATCTGCCCTAATATGACTGTTTTGATTTTCACTCCCTTTTCTTCTCCATTCAGCAGAATAAGTCTTTACATTAAACACTAAAAAAATGATTTTTATTTGTTTATTTATTTTTGATTTAGAGGCCATGATTCTGGGCAGTTTGCAATTTAAAAACAAAAGACAGTAAAGCACCTGGACAACAATAATCCCTTTAAAAACAAGAACACAAACAGGTCTCTATGGACAGTCTACCCCAAGGCTTGGGAGAAGAGCCATATCTTTAAAAAGCAGCATAGCATCATTAGAGTGGAAGCCATAGGGGGGTATCTCATTCCAGGGGACAGGTGCTATGACAGAGAAGGCACTAATATGTTCCTAATGGATGACAATGATGAATTGAAGGAACCTAAAGCAGATGGGAGATGGATAGTCCTTAGAAAAACTGGTCCTAGATTTCTGAAATAGCCTGGATTTCTTTGTACTGCAGTGTAGATATACAAATAATGTACCATAAAGCAATTTTAGTTTATTTCATAACTATAAAGATTATTAATAAGGATTAATAATTACTATTAGTAATAAGGATGAATAATTATTAACATCTGCTGGGACTTACATCCATTCTATTATTCATGTCTACTATCGGTATCCTTAGACTCATACATTGGCTATTTCTATTGATACAGTTGCCAAGTGTCTAAATTTTGATCCCGTGACCATGTGGATGTTGCAATAGTCATAAATGTGAAAAATTGTCATAAATCACCCTTTTCAGTGCTGTTGTAACTTTGGTCACTAAATGAACTATTGTAAGTTGAGGACTTCCTGTATTGAGCAGGGTAATTGCTTATATTATACAAATATCTTTTTCTTATGTCAGAAAAGCTGTATGTGAACTTTGTGATAGATAGGTTAAGTATAAATTTAGGAATGTGTGTATAATATATTGGAGTGGATATTAAGTTATTTTCTTCAAGACTTAATCCTGTGATTCACTGACTAATATATAACTCATAAGCATGACATTAGCAATGCTAAATCACAAATTTTCTGATATCATTCTGATTGTCGTATTATTAACAAATAGTGTAAGGCGATCAGCTCATCTAATAATGCCTCATGTGACTTTTCAGCACATTATTTACCCTGATTAGAAGCAATAAAAATGAAAATGAGAATATAATTAAAGAAATAATAATTATGCTTCCAACATGATAATCCTATGCACAGGTATGACTCCATACACCTGAAATCAGGAATTGAGGAAAAACTGCAAAAGATTTACTCTCTGTTCAGTATGCTAGCAGATACATGAACTAAAGACAGGTATGGGCTAAAAAGAGTTGTGTTGCTGCTTTATGTTGATTTCTCCTTGAAAAATTTCTGCTGTTGTGACTATTTTTGTGAGTAGAGCAGGCATAATTCTATATTTTGTTTTGCCTACTTCAGGTTTGGTGTTTCTTATGTTATTACAGTTATCTTAATTTATTACATTTTGTGGAAAAAAAGATTCTAAATATTTTGAGATTTGCTTTTTATTTTTTAAGTGAGAAAGAATGTTTTAGTTGCATACAATAAGGATAAAATGGTCTTTTTGCACATGTGCAAGAAGGAAATGAAGCCTATGAACTGGAAGCATCCAGTTTCATATTATTCATTCTCAGTTGATGATCAAGTTTAGAAGAATGGAATAATTCAGTTCAAACATCTCTATCAAATCTCAATGGACTACATGGTGGGCTAGAAGTTTTGCTCTGGACTTCCAAATGGGAAGGATGGGTCAGGAGTGAGCTCCTATTCCCTATAAGTACTTGCGAAAGTAGTTTTGATCACCAGAAGGCAAGCAGTAAAGACACGTTTCCCCCCCAGAAAATAATATCTAGTAGATGGAGCTATAAGACTGTAACCTGTGAATTGATTTCATTCTTCCCCAAAATACAGGCAGTAGTATTGCAAAAGAAGGAGCTCCAGGCAAGTCAAAGAAAGCTCTGAATTACTTGCTGCTCTCTAACTTTACTCCAATGTTAGGGAAAAACATGTATGCAAGAAAACTTCCCCTACCCAGTTTAAAGAAGAAACTGACAGAAGAACAAGCCACTTATATGTTTCAGAATTCTCATGAATGTTGGCCCTCACTGCATCAATTTAGTACAAGCCCTACACCAAAAGTTCAGAGACCACAAAGTCTTAGCCTCTGAGTCTACTGCTATTGGGGAGTTGACAGTTAAGTATGGCTTACTACTTCCCTCCTCAGAAATTGGCACCCCTGTTCCCAATAGCTTAGGAATTCACAAGTTATGGAGTCAATATGAAGCCTTTGTAGGAGCAAATGAGGAATTGTGTCTGGCTAACAAAGAGCTTCTCTGTGAAACAATCAAATGGATGTAATTTCTGTAATACACCTTCTCTGTGAACTTTCTGTGCGTAAATTTGCTTTACAGTGCATGGAATCTGTCCCTTCCACAGCTGGGATAGAGGCAAACCAGGTTATTGAATCTAAGCACACTTATTTTTCAACTATTTGTGTGTATGTCCACATTGATTATATTTTTAACCTGATTGAATCTTGCCAGTTCTTTTATATTAAATCTGTGGTTTTTAGTGTGGTATAAGAGAAGGGTTTTTTGGGTTTTTTTAAAGGAGCTTGTGCTCGGATGTTTTGAACCATCTGCCACCACAAAAAAGAACAGAGATTCTTGAAATGTAAAAATAGATCTTAGAAAGAAACATGTTTTAATCAAATGAGTATAAAGAAACATGGCGTAAATAAGCTGAAAACAGAAGCAAGGTTCAAGGATCTGTTTGTTAAATGAACACCCCAAGCTAAATTGTGTTTTTAGTACTGGAGAATGTTGGCTGTCTGGTTTCTGGTGAATGTCCCAGATCACTCTCACTGGGATTCGTGTGAGAGAAGCAGGGGGTGAATGGGTCTCTTTGTTTGGCTTTTCTTGAGGAATCTAATTATCATGTATCAATTGATTGCAGAGACCAGAACAGTGAGTCTCTGGAAAGGCCTGTGCTGAAGACACTGAGCTCATCTACATGGAAAGAGGCAGGGTGGGGGAAGGGGCAGGAAGAGAAGGGTGTTTCCTCCTACTGTAGATGAAAATGTGGGGCAAGCAAGGCAGATACTTGTGCTACTTGCAAATAAACAAGAGTCACTAAGGAATCGGGAATAAAATTACAGAGTTGCAGAAATCAGCTACTGAAGTTTTCCATGTCAGCTCTTAACTGCTGCAGATCCTACTATTCTGCACAACTGCACACCGGATTTCAGCAGTTGGCAACTCTTAAGCTAAATACAAAGCTAGTACATCCAAACCACTGTGTATTTCATTATTCTGCATCAGTATATCAGGATAACGGAAGAAAAAAAGAACAAGAAGTATCCTGGCATCTCAAAGGCTTTATTGGCATAGTTTTCACAGATGCATGTATACTTTAAGAGGAAAAAATGCAAAGGTTCAGTTTCAGTTTTTGCAGATTACAGTATTTTAGAAAAGCCTATGAAACCTCGTGCTAACCTTTACATTATTAACTCTAATTTTATTAGGATAATGCAGAAGAGAAATGGTCAGGTGTTTTTTAGCAAAGCATTCACAAGAAATCATCCTACCAAAAAATGAAATAGCCCTATGATTATTTTATTGTCTCATTTGTTCAGCTTTAAAAAATGTGGTAGCAGAAAATATCCATTCTGAAGTGAATAAAAATTCTCATAACCAAATGCACTTAAAAACATTTAACCCCAGTGCTTTCAGTGGGCTGAAGCATGGCTTTGATTCGTTATGCTTAAGGTGAATGAATGTTCAGCATGGCATGCTATATCTGTGCAAAATGTCATAGTCTTAGGGTTTTTTTCAGTATGCTCTCCTTTCTCATTAAACTTTCTTCATAAAACTTTATCAATTCTATGCGTAGAAATCAAAGGAGGTTGCAAGTAACATTTATTTCAACCATGAGTAGTGATGATAGGCAACTATTTCACTGGAACTGGGTGTAGCAGACTAGCAGACTGGGTGTAGCAGAACAAGGCAGTTTTGTCCTCCCAACACTTTGCTGCCCTATACTGTATGTCATCCAGCACTTGCCATTCTGCATAATAATAGGGATGGTCTTGGATGCACTGGTTATCTGGGTAAGTTACTGACATAACTATTCAAACTTGCATAATAAAAAGTGGGTATCCAACGATTTAAAACATGTTGGTAGGAGGGCCAACAAGTCATATCTCTAGCTTCACCTATAGCATGATACCTCTTAGGTCCATCCAGTGAATCAAAACATCTGAAGAACTCTGAGTACCCCATGCATTCTAGAATGGCACTTCTCAAGAAACAGCATGCATACCCCATGTGGGACTCGGAGATAATCTAGATGAGACTTTAAGCCACTGAAACTATAATATTAACTTAATATAAATGATAACATGATCGTCATAACATGCCTTTAAATATGTACGTCTTTCTTGGGGGAAATCGACTTTTTGTTTGTGTTAGAGTGGGATCTGAGTTACTTGATAGGAGATTGATGGGATTTAAGGTACAAATGATTGAAAATCACTATTCTAGTATCCTGATTGTGCAATATTCCAGATGTATAGTATACCTTTCCCATAGAATGCCTTCATACTTGGGGATGGAAATGAACACTATGAAGTATTGAGCCTGAGGCTCACAGTATGTACTTATGGAATTTTTTTATTTGAAGTCAATTAACTGACTATTAAGACACTTTAACAATAACATCAAGATGTTGGGCCAGCATGCCATATCACAGAATCATTATAGAAGAGGCAATACTGTAATATACAATTCCATACATCACATGTAGTATTCTGGTAATAGTGGCATGGGTATTTGATTATTTATTTGATAATAAGTATTAACCTTAATAATTTTATACAAAATTCAATCTGAAATATATAAAGGCAATTTTCAAGTACATGAAATGCTTAGATGTAAGTCCCACTAAACATAGGCTGTGGCTCATATCCTGGACTAAACCATAGTTTGTTTAGCTATAATTTACTGTACTGTATAGTTTGTTGGATTTGTGCAATATGACAAGAAAAATTATAACATAGTGTGATTTGTGACAAACAAATATAATATTGGGCTGCCAAAATCTTTTAATGCAGCCTTTCTCAGCCTGGTACATCTGGTTTTATTTGACAGCAATCTCACAATGTCCAGCCAACAAAAAATATGTAGGCTAGGAATTATAGATAGAACAGTCCAACATATTTGGAAGGTACAAAATAATGAAAGCATATATCAGACTACAGCTATTTGAGAGTACTTCAAGGCCACCATTTTCATTCTCCAATTCTTCAAAAACAGATCCTGCCAAATTAAAAGTGAAAGAAGATGCAGAAAGAAGAGTTCATGCCAGTAGGCTAATAGATTGGCCAGAAAGAAGAGCTCATGCCAGTAGGCTAATAGATTGGCCAGAAACTTTGCAGTTCAATACTTCCAAGACAAAAAAAAAACTAGATTCACTACAATTTCACATACGCTACAGTAGAAGAGGTAATAAATTCATTCAGCTCAATGGTGGAATTCAATTTTTTTTACTACTGGTTCTGTGGGCATGGCTTGGTGGGTGTGGCATGGCATGGCATGGCATGACATGGCGGGCATGGCAGAGGAAGGATACTGTAAAATCTCCATTCCCATCCCACTTCAAGAGAAGGATACTATAAAGTCTCCATTCCTTCCCCACTCCAGGGGAAAGTTACTGCAAAATCCCCATTTCCTCCCGATCAGCTGGGACTCGGGAGGCAGAGAATAGATGGGGGCGGGGCCAGTATTTACTGGTTCTCCAAACTACTCAACATTTGTGCTACCAGTTCTCCAGAACTGGTCAGAATCTGCTGAATACCACCTCTTGCTGTATACACCTTTTGCTGTAACTACTACAAGTTGGTCTCACTGCAATCTCAGTTCTGAATATCAACTGAAATAACATTCATTTCAATTAAGCAAACAAAGCAGAAGAGAGAGACGTTAAAATGATCTGATGGAGACAAAGATAATCTCTGGCACTCAAGAAGTCTCAAAACTTATTTTTCATGCAAACCTGATATCTATGCAATTCCCCTCTTCTTAGGGGATCCATATTCAATTAAAGCTATAAAATATATAACTTATATTTCCTCAACTTCGATGAGGAAGATCTGTACACATTATAAAAAGTCTTTTTCATGTACGATTCATTTTTATGAGCATAATAATCCTCAGTAGGTTGTTTTGGATGGTATATTTTCTTCTTATTCGTAAGAGAGGATTTTTTTTTCTGGGTCACTGATTCTATGAAAAGCAGTTAAAGTCATAATAGACCAGTAGGAATTTTACAGACTCCTACCTTGATTTGGGTTAGAAACCCCAAGGGAAGATATATTCGGCCATATCTTATCATACTTTGGAGGAGCTGCATATATTGGGGGGAAAAATTAGGATTTGTTATTTACAACATGCAATAAGATTTTTAAAATTTAGCTTTGTATCTAAGCACATGGGTATGGAGAACAACACAAAGCACAGACATCTATCACTAGACTTTGTCAATGAAACATTAGGACAATATACATCACTGCCACATTGAACAAACAGAAGCAATTGATGATTCCCAAAACATTGAATGTACATTTAAAGATTCTGTGTATTCATATGATAATGTTTTGTCTTCTATAATTTAACAGGTACAATTTAATGTAGTGGATATTGATTATTTGGTTCTCTCTAAATCAGTGACTTCTACAGAGTAGGGTAGATTGCCTACTTCTTTAGCAGCATAATGGAGAAGGGTGGTAAGTGGGTGTTTCAGCTGTTTGTTTGACTATTTGTTTAGATTTTTTTCCACTCTGGGGAATTTCCTACTTCTAGGCAAATGTGTTATTCTTCAGTTATCCAGGAATTGCATACTAAGATTCCTCACTAGCACTTAAATCGAGCAGGGAAAAATTCCAACTTAAATCTAAAAATAAAAAAAGAATGAATTGGGCCAATATAGACAGCACTGATAATTATGTACCAAAACAACAACAACATTGAAATAATTATATTTGAATTCTTAGAATACATTGCATTTTGTACCACTGAACTTTGCTGGGGTGCCACCTGACTTACCATGCTTCTTTCCATCTATTCCTAAAATTCAAAATGGAATTTAACCACACATTTCTTGGACACTCTATCTGATTCACAGGTAGTCAAGTTTCAATTTCTTCTGTTCATATGACTGCATCGTCACCTATCTGGAAAATTTTTTTGAACTACAGGATGGTTCACACATGCATGTGCATCATGTTGATTGATGATTATCAAGTTATTTTTGATTCCTAGTGATCAGATATATGGATTTTCTCCATTATGACCTATTCCTAAGCTGATCTTTTAACACTGTACTTCTACAGCGTACCTTTAAGTATAATGTACACTTCAAATTAGCAGTAGAATGAGTGAACCATGGATGAAATGTGAAATGAAAGTTTTCTTTGGAGCATATTATTTTTGATGCTCAGTTTATGCATTGATGTTACATCTGAAACCAATGAAATCAGTTATGAAAAAAATGAATTAGTGCTTGCTTGCATAGACTTCTATGGTATTTACACCATGGTACTCCCCTGCATAAGCTTGCTTATTGTGAGGAGAACCTGTGGTATCCATAATTCTATTTAAACTCTGAATATAAGACTATTAAACTTTATTGTTTTCTTCACAAAAGCCAAAGAATAATACAGAATCTTAGAATCGGAAAGATTCACTTAAGTCACGGAGTCAATTGTTTAGTATGTTTTTTTTAAGAGTTGGCATGTTTTTTAAAAATAAAATAAGTGTGCTGCTATAGCAAATGATTTATTTTTTCAAAACAAATTCTCTGCTTCTCTTACAAATACTAAAAATATACATAGGAAGCTAAAATAATTATTTGTGTGTGTGTGTGTGTTTGGGTATGTAATGCTTATGTAGAAATGAGCTAAGGTCACATATTTTGCAATTTCCAAAAAGCTATATGTATTTGTGCATGCACTATACAATAATTTTGATTATAATGGAATCAAATTCGATTCTGTTTTGCTAAAGGATATTCCTAATTGAATCTTCCATTATGTATGTGGCAAGAAGAAAAAAAATGGAAGAGAGCTTTCATATGAAATATCCATAGCTTAAAAAAAAATTGGATGGCATGCAGGGGTGAAATCCAATTTTTTTTACTACCTGTTCTGTGGGCATGGCTTAGTGGGCATGGACATGGGAAGGATACTGCAAAATCTCCATTCCCTCCCCACTCCTGAGGCCAGCCAGAGGTGGTATTTGCCAGTTCTCCAAACTACTCAAAATTTCTGCTACCGGTTTTCCAAAACCTATCAGAATTCACCCCTGATGGCATGTAACACTTTTCTATAACAGAAAAAGATACACCTTTTGTGATGTTGAAGTTGTTTGTATTCTCATTTAATATGCTTTTTTAATGTATTACTAAATATCCAGGTCATTCTGACTTGTTTTATCTTGATTTCCTATTATCATATCAGTCTGATTTTACTTCTTTAACCACAGCTAATTAATCTTCTATAGCTTCTATACTCTTCTATAGGACAATATGCTGTGTTATCTCTTTTAATCCTCCTTAGACATTTTAGAACAATTATTATTTTTTAATCCTAATTAATTGTGATTTTCTTGTTTTATTTGCGAACAAATAAAAATGGATAAAAATTAATGCTTTTTTTAATCTCATGCACTGTTTCTCACCTAAAGCACTATGACGTAATTTAATTGAATGACTTGAGACCTCAATTAATTGCATGCTTTTTCTGCTGTGTAAATGAGCAGTTCAGTTACATATTTTTGTTATTGACACTAAACTGTCATTCGTTTTATTCTGCCCATTTAAAGCAACAAATTACAGTTTTCTGCATCACTTCCAGATAGGCTTAATAATTTAAGGTCTAGCAAAAACAGCCAAAGTCTGCTCAGGTTTTCTTTATTCATTATATAACCTGTTGCTAAATTAGGTAGTTTATGCAAACTCCTATCTCTCCAAACATCAGATCTCCCAGGAAAGAAATTATTTCAGTTCCTGTTTTTCCCTTATCACTAGTTGCTTGTCACTACTAGTTTTGTAATCTGCCTATAATATGCCCAGGTTAATTGCCCTGCTAAATAATTACCCAGAGAATGGCATGCAACAGAAGACTGGTCTCTGATTAACATTAAGGTTTACATAGGCATCATATTTTCATTGGAGTTCCATATTTGTTATTTTTTTAATCCAAAAGTTAGTCAGGGGAAGTCATTCTAAACATGTATGTAGCTATGAAATATCGTTTTTTAAAAAAAAATACTTTTAAAGTAAGAACATCTTTACTTCAGCAAAG
This sequence comes from Sibynophis collaris, assembly GCA_036250565.1. Taxonomy (NCBI): domain Eukaryota; kingdom Metazoa; phylum Chordata; class Lepidosauria; order Squamata; family Sibynophiidae; genus Sibynophis; species Sibynophis collaris. The sequence continues at coordinate 292,498 of JANHFK010003802.1, read as the reverse complement.
CAAGACTTGTTCCCAAGTAAATGTATCTGGCATCAGTTTAGCAGAGGCAAACTCTATTTTCTTCCAGTAGTCACTATGAGATTAAAATGAAAATATTCACACATTTTAATTAATCTTTTTTTATAGAGTGGGCAAGTAATTGGTTACGTTCTGTTTGTTTTTGCTGTAAGTGCATGTCCATTTAGTTGTAAAATATGGTGTATGTATAGGAGAAAGAGAAGTAATGTTTATAGAATAGAATAACAGAGTTGGAAGGGACCTTGGAGGTCTTCTAGTCCAACCCCCTGCCTAGACAGGAAACCTTAC
>JANHFK010003802.1:162916-173676 GCA_036250565.1 Sibynophis collaris | reverse complement strand
CATCTCATTCTGTTTAGTTCTCAAGTTCTAAGATTTCTCAAATGGTTCTCTTGAAATTCATTTTTAATTTTTTTAAAGATTTTTTTTTATTACATTGATGTACATTATTGCTTCTTGATCTAAGAATTGTACTGAATATTTAATTAGTTGCGAAGTTCAAAAAGTTGGACATATAGTTATCTCCTCTATAATTATAAAATTAACTATGATTATCTATGCACCTGTTCCAAATCCCACTGCATCACAAACCCATGTCTGGGTAAAATTTGATTACCATTCCAATGGCAATCCAAATTATTTGTCAGTTGATCACTGATAAATGGACAATGAAAACCTTCCTTGATGGAGTTGAATGACATTAGGAGGATATTGTATCCTTGCATGCTCACACTCTGAATGAAGGATTTGTTCCTTAATTACTTATCTATACAACTGAATATTCTTCATTTCACAGGAAATTTACAGAATTTTTTGGCAAGGTCTTAAAAAATTGCATTTCAATATTCTGATGAATGGGAAGAAGTAAACAGACAAAGAAGTTGATTGATTATTGAGATATCAACTATAGTTGTTTTCTTGGTATTGTTACTAGTAACAATGCCTCAAGAAGTACTCACGGTTCCTGATATTAATTGCAATGTTAATGATCCTCTTCCTATTCTTCACAAGTATTCTCAGTCTGGAGATATGACCATTGCTAGTATTATTTCTCAAGTCTATACTTTTTCCAATCCAATTCATTTTGATTGCCACCCTTCTAGTGAACTTCAGGATGAAGTGATGTAAGTTGTTCCTTCTTGCCACATGAGATTTCTACATCACCATTAATTCACATGACACGAAGGACAATTTAGTTTGATCTGCTTGAATGCATTGTATTCACATAATGTATACTGTATCTTCAGCTTTGTAAAAAGAATAGTTTATCTTTATATCATTCTTTATTTTGTTATTCAATTTCTATGATTTTTCTAGTATGATTTTCTTCCAAAAGTCAATATTCTAAGAGTTATGCTAACAATCCATGAATGAATAAGGGCAAGATCTATTTCTAACTATTCTTAGATGCTGTTCCTAAGCAAAACTTCCTGCAACAGTTTTATATGGCTTAATACTTAGTTCATTGGGCTTGGTTCTCACTGAAATCTAAAGATCCATAGCCAGAAGTCAATTTTTCACTGAGTTCAAAGTACTTCAACCATCTCTGTTGATTGAAAAACACTGCTTGAGGTTTATTTAAGGCGCATGAACCCAGCTATATCCTAAATGAATTTCCAAATGATAAACACTGTTGTTCAGGAATGCAGATTTGTATTTTTTATTTTTCAGTGATAAGCAAAATTATGTGTGTATTACACTTTATGAAGTAATATGATATAGAACTGAAACATAACATGTATTACAGTCTTTAACAAAGGATTTAATTTTCATGATAGGGTTGTATTTCAGAGTTACCAATACGTCCTGGCCCTGGTTTTTGCTGTAAAGCAGATCAGTGAAAATCTCCAGATCTTGGCCAATGTCACCCTTGGGTTCAACATCTATAATAGCAATTTTAGTCCAAGCTGGACCTTCCTTGCCTCAATGAGACTTCTTTCCATGCACAGTACATTCATCCCAAACTATAAATGTGACCTGGGGAACATTCCCATTGCAGTAATTGGAGGACCTGACATCTGTCTCCACATGTTGAACCTTCTGTCTCTCTACAAAATTCCACAGGTATTCTCAGGATTATATACATTTCTCTCAGTTTCCATTATAACTAGTTTCAATTCTTTAGAAGCACTGTTTTTGGGACAAGGGAAATATTTCAGTATGAAGTTATGCTTTAGGAATTTGATGAATTCATTAAAAAAATGATTCATGATGTGTAATAGAATGGACAAAAGTCTCTCTTTGTGAATCATTAAAACAACTGCATCTTTTCCTATGTACTTAAAGCTTCTGCAGAAATTGCTCAAGGCACAGTATTTGCAAAGTATCTGTTTGAAAGAAGAAGTATACATTTCAAAGAATTACTTTTTAAATATGTGTAGACCATCTTGAAATATCTTCAGTTTCTTTTTAAAAAAATAAAGGTTGTCATTCCTTTAGAGAAATGGATATTACATATTATTTTTATTAATATAAATCATGGTAAAGTGAACATCCTAACTCAATAACTGTGTCTACCTAGGTGTGACAGAGACCCCCCCCCCCCAATTTGGGAAAGGTGGTTAAGGGGTACATTGGAGTGAAATAGCCTTAGTCATTTGTAATGCACAAGTGGTCATTTTTCAACCTTAATCTCCTTACACACATTTTGCAAAAAGAGTCTCCAAACCATTACTCTTAGCTTCTCAAAGGATTGCTGGAGACCATAAAAGGATGGTTAGTTCCCTTATTCCATACTTTGCATGTTTGATATAATGACCCCATTTGGGAGTCCTCTGGAAGCTTATATTATATTAGTTAATTAATTAATTAATTTATTAAATTTATACCCTGCCCTTCTCCCTTGCGGGACTCAGGGCGGCTTACAGTCATAATTAAAAGACATCTAATACAAATAAATAAAACTCACCTCCAACTAGAGGTGTTTGGAATTATTCTATCATGCCCTCTCTGTGAAAAACGAAAAAGTATGCAAGTATAGAAGAGAACTGGAGTAAATATTTCATTTGCCTTTACTTGAAATCTCTTTAGCATGTTGGATAGGCCTCATCATAGTAGCATTAAGCACATCAATTAAGTCAAAAGTGCTTTGTTAAAAGGTTACAAGAGGTTTCAAAGCTTCTGAACCAGCCTTTTAGTTGTGGCTGTATTAAAGCTCCACAAATGCATAAAATATGAATTGGTAAGGCTGTCTGCTTTAATTAAGAACTGTTTTCCTTACTTCAAGTCTAGCAAAGGCATACTTTTGCCAAACATTTATTGCCTTTCTAAGCCAGAAACTATTTACCTCCTAATAGTCTCAGGATCAATATGTTATGGCAATCCAGAAAACACTTGGGGATCTGCAGCTACTTACAGTCTTTGAAGCATTAACCATTTGTAATATTTTGTTTTCAATTTTCATTTAGTTTTCAGCTTGTAAAAAACTCCTTTTCTTTCTTGTTCAAACCACTTGTTTGCAAACTTGAGATCTAGAAATATCCTCTACTTTAAAAAGGGACAAATGAGCAGAACTTTGAAGGATTCAAAGAATCATCAGAAGTTCTGTGTAGCTTTAAACTCCGATAGCCCTTTTCTGGATCAGTCAGTTCCTGTGCTCAGTCATTCACTACCTAGTCATCTCACAGCTGGACTCTTGCAACACATTCTACATGGAGCTACCCTTGAAGAGTATCCGGAAGCTCCACCTGGTACAGAACACAGCTGTACTTCTTTGGGTCCCTTGGTGGCCCATGTTACATCACTTGTTCCATGAGCTGCACTGGTTGCCAGTTGGCTTCCTAGTCCAATTCAAGGTTTTGATTATCACCTTTAAAGACCTTCATGGCATGGGTCCAGGTTATCTGAGGAATCTCTCATCCCAATAGGATCAGCCTGCCCCACTCACACCAGCAGAAGAAGCATGTTATGGACCTCCGTTGGTCAAAGAATTTCAGATGGCAGGAGAAGTGTCTTTACTGGTATCTGCCCTCTGGAACATTGTGGTTCCCTCCTCCAGGTGAGATCTGCACCCACCCTTTTGGGCTTCTGAAAAGGCTTGAAGACTGGTTCTGCTAACTGGTATATGGCCCCAAAGGGAAAGTGGCACCCTGGAAGTGGTTAATAGACAGATCTCACCTCCTCTCTATACACACTTTCTCTCACCTTCACCATCTATGCCAATTGAATTTTAACCAAAATTTAAATTTATGGTCTTTATGTATTGTTTTAACATTTTATAATGTATTCTATTAAATTACTTAAAATCATTCTAAATTTGCCTTGTTGAGATGGGGCAGCATTGAAATTTAATAAATAAATTAAAAATATGGTACAATGATTGAAGGAACATCTAACTACAGTATTTCTATAAACCAGTGAGTGAATAAACCAGTATGCTAAATTTCACCAGGCATGACATTTTTGGTTATATGTATGCTTCTAACTGGGTGTTTTTTTTCAAATGGTACAGTCTTATCAGACTTAACCCAAGTGCTTCCTATAAAACAGATAAAATTACATGTCTTAGAATTACCTCACATTTCATCTTTACAATTACAAATCAATGCAGATGTGTAAATCTTGATTTAGTTCTCATTTGTCATTTATGTACACACAAACTCAAGATTGAAACAACCCATGGTTCCAAGTTTCTGTGTTTTAACTCACTGCTTGTTAATATTCACTATAGACACTGGGGCTCAGTTGCCATGAAAAGCTGTAGTTGACATAAAAATGGAAATGAAAACTTCTAAAGTACAAAGTATTAGAACTATGAACCTTTCAGAAATGATTCAGAAGTACTTTGATCTCACCTAGTCATCACCTGATGTTTTTTTTTTCAGATTTTCATGTGAGCCTGAATAAAAAGTGCTGGTGTTTCAAGAGTTGTGTTGATATTATGGAGCACATTCCTTGAAGCAGGAACGTATTTTTTGTACAGATCCATGTATACCTGAAAACCGCTGGGCTGCTTTAATAAGCAGCAAAGAGGGGATTTGATTGTAGAAAATGCAACACCTTTTTTCCAAAGCCCAATACCTAGATAGGTTTCTTCCCCTCGTGTTCAATCCAAGCAGAGTTTTGGATTAAATAAATACAAAAAAAACCCCACTGAACAGAACCAAGGGAAAAAGATGTTTACATTAACAATTCATCAAAAGAGCAAGTGTCATTATACATACAAAGCCTAGAGAATTATTTTGCATTTGATTTTCCCCTTCTAATAGCATTATTATTGATTTAAATATTGTCAAGCTGCACACAGGTCAAACATAAATACATCACTGGATTTTTGAAGTGTTGGTTATTATAATCTTGCTCAACCCAAATGCTGATGGCTTTAAAAATTGTGAAGATGTCAAATGTACAGGTCAGGCTCCCATTCAGTGGCTCTCAAAATTCAACAAAAGCTTCTTGCTAAAGCATGGTTTCTGAAACTTTTGAGGGAAAACTAATCATTGCATATATTATTATACTAAGGTTATGGAAAAGCCAAGAATGTTTATTTTTCCTAGTATTAAGATATGAGGACGATGATGAGGATAATGATAATGATCCCTTGTTAATATAAAATTGAATACGTTCTTTAAACCAGGGGTGTCAAACTTGCATCGTCACATTGCAGTCATGTGACATATCGCTACTTTCTACCTCCTTTGCTAAACTGGACATGGGCCTAGCCAGTGCGTGACACATCTGGGCTGTGGGCACCAGTTTGATACCCCTACTTTAAACGGTATCAATTCAGAATCATTGGAGAAAGAAATGATTATAAAACTATTTCTTACTCATATAACTTAAGAAAAACGCTTGAAAACAGTCTATTTTATTTTAATCTATACTTAAGGCAATTACTATATACATAATGATTTGTATCCACAACTGACACATTCTCCTAGGGTTGCCATCTTGGATTTCAGAGAAGCATCAGAGCTGTTACAAGCCACAGGATACACATTTCCCCCCCAAAATGCTTGACATTTGTTTCAGTGCTCTGTGAAAATTGTGCACTCTAATTTCAAAGTCTCCCTTTAGTCAAGGACAAGTCATCCTGTCAAATATAGTTTTGAATAGTCCAGAGTTAATAGGTGAGTTCCTTTGTAAAAGAGCATTCCTTAAGATACAGATATTGCTTTTAGTTTTGATTCATGTTAGGCCTAGGGGTGTCAACATGTTGTCATTATGTGTCATATCGCAATTTTTCCCCCCTTCGCTAAACCAGGGGTGGGTGTGGCCATGAGTTTGACACCCCTGTGCTAGGCAGTGACAGAGCTGGTTCAAATACTTAGAATTCGGTGTGATAAGACTAAATATCCCCCTCACTCCGGGAGAAGCAAACAGTTTTGCACAAGGAAGTATTGTTGTTGTCATTATTATTATTATTTTGTTAGCAAACCTAATACAAAATAAATCATAGCAATTCTAATTCTGGGGAGCAAGAAATATAACAATGTAATTGTTAAACAAAGTATGACAAAAGGAGAAGAAATGAGGGGCAATGGGGAATGCACAAGATATCTATGTGAGTATATTCACTTATACATGAATTTTAAAAATGAGGGCTATTTTACATTATAACAAAAAGGAAATTCGGAAGGAAGCAAACCACTCACTGATAAATTGTGAAGTACAGTAGTTTACTGAGTGGCACTTGAAGCTGTTGGTTTAAATATGCAATGAGGTCAGGGTTTCTACTTATGAATTTAAGGGCTTGTATTAGATTGGGCCTGTCAGGAAGTATGCTAAAAGGGTTGAGGTGTGTGCAGAATGTTTTCTGAGATGCTGCAAGCACTTTCTTTTCCAATAAAGAACATCATACATCAACGGTTAAAATTGATTTTCCCAGAAAGTTTCCCCTACCTCTTAATGAAACTCTCTGTGTTGCATTCATCTACAATGTAGATTACCAGGTAAAACTCACTTTATGCTTCAGAAAGTTTGGATGCTATTAAGAATGTTTGGGGAATACTTATTGATACAAGTGCATAGTCAAGTGCATAGACATTAAAAGGGAGGGAGGAACAGTAGACAGAAAACACTTCTGCTCCATTAACCCACTCTCAATCCATCCTGCCATGTTGAATAGATTTTTTTTAAAAAAAATAAAAAAATAAAATAAAAATAGCTTTAAAACCCGTTGTATAAATGAGCCACCATCAACTAGGAAAATGGATTTATGACAGTCCATTTTACAGAATAAGTTGATTCATATTCTGATTCTATCTAGATCACAAGAAATGGTCTCACTGCCTCTATAATTGATGGAAAACACTCATTTAATATTATCTTCTAACTGTGTTTGAAGAATAGCCAGACAGTTCAATGGGCTCAGAGAAGCACTCTGATTCCAATGAGGAAAAGGTAATCCACACACATGCTATGCACATGAAGACGTACTTTAGCATACAAACCCTCTTGGCTGGATTACCTGTTACCAGAATCTTTTCAACATGGACACTGGATATCCACATTATGAAGATTATGTCTACTGCTATTTTCTATTCTTACAGAGTTCATTCTTGTTCATTCAGCAGTGGGGCAGACAAGCAAATTTTTGAGGAGAGCTTTTCTCATACTGTAACATTTCCTGAACTACAGAGCTCACATGTTTCTTGACATTCATATTTTATTCCCTTCTTTATAAACTACTTTTAAGTAACAGGGTACTCAGGGCAGCACTTTTTAAAAAAAAAAAAGTAAAATGATAACAATAAAACCACAAAAGCAAGGGAATGGATATTACTTTTGCAGAAACTATAAGAAATGCCAAACCTATATTTGTCACGTTCTAGACTAATTGTGATTATAAGTACATCTCTACTTTATGCGGCCATCTCAATAATGATTATGCCTACCCTGTTTCCCTGAAAATAAGACCTCCCCTGATAATAAGCCCAATTGGACTTTTGAGCGCATGCACTAAAATAAGCCCCCCGAAAATAAGCCTTCCCAAAAAATATTTAACTGCATGAGCAGCTGGTCCCTGTCATTTCCTCTGGTTAGGGTTATGGAGACAGAGCTGGAAATCAGGTAAGACAGCAAGAGGAGCCCCATCTTGCTCCATGCACCCCAAAATAATAAGACCTCACCGAAAATAAGGCCAAGCGCTTATTTCTGGGTTGAAAAAAATATAAGACAGGGTCTTATTTTCGGGGAAACACAGTACATGTCATGTCGGCTCCATTGTGCCTTAATGTTATTTCTCTTCCATTTTTTATACCTACTATTATTGTCAACAAAAGTAGCTGTATCTTCCTTAAAACAGAAAGGCAGTGATTGTTTTGGGTCACTCAGGGTCTATCTGCTCCAGAATACTGTTTCCAACAGGATGTACAGGTTTAGAAAGCTCACTAGATAGGAATATAAAAGAAAATTGCTATAGATTTCAAAGGAACGGAAACAATGTGATCCATCAAACATCAGAGAATGGGTTCCACCAACACATGTTACTCTCTGCTAAGAAATTCTCAGTGACAAGGGTATTACTGAAAGAGTATGTTGCATACAACATTTCAAATGTCGTAAAAAATGCAAATGACAATGTATGTGGATTTTCCAGCAGCTTTAAAAACAGAAAAAAGCAAAATTAAATGGCACTGAAATGGGTCAGATTTAAAAAGATGTACGATATATATCTCTAGAAAATATAAGCCCCTTTCAGGCATTATTAAAGTTTATAATCCCATCCCTGCCTCCTTCCCAGGAAATCTGCTTACCTGCAGGCATCATTATGAGTTAGGTATAAACTGCAGGAGAAAAACCAGGTGCTGTGGGTAAGTCCGGACTGTCTACAAGCATATATTACTCCTTCAGGTAGTGGTGCTGAATTTATGTCTTTAGAAAGTTGACATCATTTAAGTAAAGTCACCTATTGCAGAAATTATCTGGAGCGCTTATATGTTGAATATTCTATTTCAGTAACACCTGAATTGGGATTTACACAAATCTATTCATTTACTATATTCGAATCTATTTAATCTACACTATTCATTATGTGAATTTTGACCTGTTCTAAAAATTGAATAACCACCTCCTTCCCTTTCCAAAATCAAAAGACCACTGGAATTTTCTTCCTACAAATGTAGCCCACCACCGTCTCAAGACAAAATATTCGAAAGTATCTTAACAGAAACTACATACGCTTGAAGATTCTTTTTAAAGATGCTTGCAAAATTTGACCTTGGTGAATACTAGGATCCAGTAATGTGTATTTTGTGAGAAAATATATCTTGAAACATACAGTATTTCAGGAGGAAAGTGTTTAAAAAATGCTCACTAAAATATGTTTTATGCAGATTTTGAAAAATTGCAAAAAAAGAGAGAGGATAGAATGGACAAATGAATAAACAAGCATATGAACCCCAAACTGATTGATTGGTTAATCTGTAAATAAAGCATAGCTTTCAGCAAAAATTCTTCACTTGTTGCTAAAGAACACTGCTAGATGATAACAGGTATAACAGAACAAAACTCTGTTAATGGAACACATTCACATCCTATCCTAAAGCAAGAGAATTCAAATATTGAAGGTGTCTGGCAACAAATCTAAATTATGAAATACATGGGTATAGTTTCACATTCTTCATTCATATTTTTGGTAAAATATGCATTCTTGTTATAATATCCCTACAGCTATATTCTGTTACGATGCATATGAGAGTGTATTATTTAAAATATTTATACCACTTTCTACTTAAAAAGCACTCAAAGGAACTAACAAGGAAATTACAAACAGATAAAATAATGTTGTAAGCCTCATTAAGAAATACATCACACTGACTGAAAATATATTAAAATATCTTTCAAATATAAGACTGGTTAATTTATATTTCTCTCTCACTAGATTTTTGGTTAAGCCAGCTAGTACAAACCTCAGTGATCCTGAGTAAGAAAACTGCTCCATCACCTTGGGTCAGGTACAAATAACAAGGAACATTTGTTGAGTTCATAGCACAGACAAGCATATTATTGCTACCTATATACAAGAATGTAGTTAACTAATGCACAAAGCTGAACTGGTTTTAGATAAGGGTCAACAAAATTCACAGGAGGCTGGACTTAAGTCTCTTGTGGCGATGCAATGACTCTAAACCAGGGGTCAGCAACCGGCAGCTCTGGACCCGCTTGTGGCTCTTTCACCCCTCTGCTAAGGCTCCTTGTCACTCAAAATCTGCGTCACAACTGCCAATGTGCGACACCCGCCAGCACGCAATATATTGAGTGTTTAACCCCCGGTAGGCCAACCATGGATAAATCCAAGAAAAGAAAATTTTCAGAAGAAAACAGAACATTTAATTCAACTACATATGCTAGTTTTGTGGCCATTTAAGAAATAGTCAGGCACGGGAAGGGTTTTGTGGCTCCTGGTGTTTTCTTTTCTGTGGGAAATGAGTCCAAATGGTTCTTTGAGTGTTTACAGTTGCAGACCGCTGCTCTAAACTGATGACCCCTTTAACTCCCCCTTCCAGTTCAGCTTGTTCTTCTCCTACACCTTGTCCTGTGCTATGAAGTCAGAGTGCATTCTATGCTCTAAAGTAGTATTCCCAAACTATAGTGCTCCTGAGCTTTGTAAATGGAACTCTCAAGATCTCCAGCTAATAAGGTCTTCTGGAATAGGGAGGATACAAGGTTTGAGAAGATTGATTTTGGAGCTTTAGGGAATGGGTAGTTTGTGACTGAGAATAATAACTTCAAAGTAGAATATATTTTAAAGACTCAGAGAGCAGGACAGATTTACACAAATTCTCTAGAATCAGGAGTCTTATTTAATTTTTCAATTGAGGACAATGACAAAAAAAGAATAATGAATAGAAAAATCAATTTCTCCTAATCGACATCCCTCCCAAATGGTTCTAGATTTCCCCCCACATAGGCCTCCACTTTACCTAGGGTGGATAAAAATCAATGTTTTTTTTAAAAAAATAAAAAAATAGGATTTTAAAATTTTGAATCAGATTTTTTAAAATTTAAATCGTATTGTTTTGATTTTTATCAAATTTATTTTAATAAAATGTTTTTTGGAGTAAACATCTGTCTAAAGATAGCTTTCTATTTAAGATACATTAATAATTTAGTTTATTCAGCATGAAATGGAGCTTAGTTATGTAGCATGAGGCTATATA
>JANHFK010003802.1:66610-78032 GCA_036250565.1 Sibynophis collaris | reverse complement strand
TTCCCTCCCCACTCCTGGGGCCAGCCAGAGGTGGTTTTTGCCAATTCTCCAAACTAATCAAAATTTCTGTTACTGGGTCTCAGAACCTGCTGGATTTCACCCCTGCCAGGGAGGGCAAAAACTTGTTTACCTCTTAAAATCCTGGTGTGTCTTATACACTGGTGCGTCTTATAGTCCGAAAAATACTGTAATTATAATAGTTACTATAATTATTAATTTACATGCCAAAGAGTTTGGCTAGATCTTTCCACCTGACTTGAGTGGCCAACAAAATCTATTTTGGCTTCTAAATTCAACTCCAGGTTTTCAGAAGACTGGAAATTTTCCTTTCTATCGGCACCCTTTCATTTTGTTACTATGTAATTCTGCATTGCCAGAATTCTGAGCTTCATTTAAAAGAGGGAAATAAGTTTATCAATAAAATCTCTCTTCCAATTTCTTGTGAGCAGAGGAAAACACAAGAACAGAGAGAAAGAAAGGCCTACTGTTCCTTTAATCATGGTGTGGAAAAAGAATTTCAGGAGGCATCTCTTTTCTTACTGGTGTCTCATAAGTTGCAATTCCATCCTCTGCACCATAAAAGAGTCTTTATCACCATGATATTTGCAGCTTTCACAAATTCTTATATGAAATTTATAGCATTTAGTAACATGTATCAGGCAAAGAGTCCCCAGACTAAATCCTACTATTTCCAGAAAGGACTAAAACAATGTATTTACCTGAAATGTTGCAAAATGGCTGCCAGAAAGTGGCTGTTTCACACAGCAGATAGGCTGAAATGTGTGATTGATTACTCTATAGTTCAGACTGTTGTTGAGGACCCTGTCAGTGAGAGTCATTTGTAACTTAAAGTGTGCAAAATCAGGCAATTGGGTAAATTAGTAAACCAGGCTTCGGTTAATAATACAGTGGGTTAAAATATAACTGGAACTCAAGCAGGGTAGGTTAATGCTATCAGACAATATTACATACTATGCAGTTTTTAGGGTTCTCTTGTTCTTCAAGATAGTAGTACTGACATTTAAGAGCAAATCCCTGAAAAGCATTATCACATTTACCCCCTCCCCACTATTCACAAGTAAGATAAGTCACCTCAGTTTCCAGAAACTTTATGCACCTATTTTATTTGACTCATCCATGGTACTTTGTTTTAATAGGTGGTCCTTGATTTATGGGTTGAACCCAGAACTGCAGTCATAAGTCATGCAGGTCACCACATGATCAGGCCCTGTTTTTTTTTTTCTTCAGGGGTCATTAAGTGAATCACTACAGTTGTTAAATAAATGGTTTTTAAGCAAAACCATTTTACATAATGGGCAATTTTTGCTGGATTCTGGAAGGAAATATTGTTTTCCAGCAAAATATGTCATAAATCACTCTCCCTTTGCCAATTGCATGCGTTGTCCCATTTCCTCTCCTTCAGAGGCCCTGGACCTAGTTACGCTGACTCTTTCTTCAGGCCACAGTGGGAAGGTAAGTTTGCGGCTGTGGGACGACGAAAGAGGTGGTTGGGGGGGAGGTTTCCCCCCCTGAAGGAGGGGAAATGGGGCAATGTGTCATACTTAAGGGTGAGCAGGTGGTGAGCGGGCAAGGCCAGAGCCAGGAATGGCACATTCCCTGACCCGGCTGAGGCAGGCAGCGAATGGTTGGTGGCTCTGGGGCAAGGCTGGAGCCAGGGAATGGTGCTTTCTCCAACCCGGCTGAGGCAGGCGGCAATTCCAGGGCCTTGAGGAATTGTGTATACCTGGGCCTGGCCCCCAACCTGAGGTGAAGGGTGAGCGGGCAGCATGAATTGCTTACCTTTGGTGAGCTGAGCAGAGACGGCGAGAGGAGGTGAGTAGTTGGGCCATGTGGCAAAGCAAAGGCAACATATATAGGGATGGGATGGGTGGGATAAGCATTGAGTGGGTTGGTGGGCGAATGAGCATCAAGCGGATGACCAGGTGGGGGTGGGACCAGCCAATGGTCACTACCAGTTTGGCCACCCAGGTGAAATTACACCTACTGGTGCAAACCAGCTGAATACCACCTCTGCTGTAAATGTAGGCTGGTTGCCGAGCACCCAAAATACAATCATGTGTCTACAGGTGCCAGGGTGGATAGACACATAAATTGATTGAAAATAAAGGAATAAAAATAGTAAGCTATAATAATGGCTTCTAATATACTTTCCTAAAGAAAGCTGATCTCTCCATATGCAAATAATGCATACAAACCCATTTGCAATGCTTTTCACTGCTATCTTCTCTGAAAGCAGCTGATATACTGTATAGAGAACAAAATGAGAACTCTCCCTATATATATATATAAACCTAGGTTTTGTAGAAAGAAGTATGTTTTGAGATAATGATACTGACTAAATACTACGACTCAAATACCTTTTTCTTCTGTCATTCACAAAGAAATGTATTCCGGGCAAGATACGAGTTCTAGCATTGCTATTACATTTTGCCTAAAGTGAAATTTCAACATGAATTTGGAGAAAATTGATCTTGCTAGAGAAAAATCCTGTAAATTGGACATTTTCTCACCCACACATTGTACAATGGAGAAAGCAAAAAGGAACATTGTAAAGGGAGAAAAAAAAGACTGACCATGTTGTGTTTGAGAAAAGAAAGAATAGTGCATATTTTTCTTCTTAAATGTTCAGCTGAAGATACCATGGTGAATTCATATGTACAATCGAAACAGAGTAACTAAGCTCCTTCCCCAGTATGGTATCAGATTGTCCTTACTCCTAACATAGCTTGCTTCGATATACAACATTTGCTTTAGTTATTTCTTGTTTGAAAATGGTTTCAATGTCTGGGTTGTAATAATGTATTCAGCAGTGATACCATGGATAATGTAAGTACAAATTGCACTATAATTAGTATTGTCAACTGGTGAAATGATTTTAGTTGATTAATCATTTGCCTTCTAACTGTTGTTTAAAGTTAAATAAATTTCCATGTTATTGGACCGTACTCTAGGGGCTTCTCTGAGATTTAAAGCACAAGGTAAGCCAATATTTAGCAATGGAAGAAAAAGTCATTTTGAGAGGCATTAGCCTATTGGCAGTTGTTATTTTTCTCCAGAAGTCCCAAAGAAACGATATTCTAGGAGAAAGAAATAACAGCCTCAGATCTCCAGTTATGGGGCAGAATTCCAATGCTGAATCTTAAAAGGGACAAACACTAGTAAGAATGAACAAGGCAGGCATTTCAAAGGAAAGTCGAAATAAAATGGCTGATATGTCTACCACTCTCTAGTTTAGAAAACAGGTGATGAAAAATGATTTTGATCTTGGTACGGCACTAAAAATCAAGCTCTTCTGAAGAAGTGTTAAAGTTAAGTTTGCAGACACCAATGAGACAACAACACAGAAGCAAATCCGTAATAAAAATATCAGCATGTGATTCCCCCCACCCCCGAAAAATTAATCTTTCTCAGAATGAATTTGCTCTTTTGAATGTGGTAGAGTTAACGGAACTTGTAAGCTAATATAGGATGATTACACAGATAAGAGCATTAATGCCACTAATAAAGGTCTTAGTAACCTGCATGGGTTGTAGCAGAAAATCTTTATCTTCAAAATCTCTGATTAGAACAGAGCATTTACCAACTGTTCACATGGGAATGAGCCAGGAGTAATTATTTAAAGTAATACCTAATTAATCCTGCCTAGCAACAGATGTCAGTTTCAGTCTACCGACTTCCTTCTATGAATTCAGTGATTACAGCATTTGCTGTGAGATCAACACTCCACTATCATCTTGTAGTCTGATGCATGGCAACTGGAGCACTTCTCTTTGAAGAGGCTTTCAAAACAACAGTAGGTGCAGGAAATCTTTTCATATGTTAGAAATGACGTTGCCAATTTCATTTGTTTGCGTCAGTAAGGTCCAAAGAATACATCCAGCTCCTTCTTATTCCGTGGGTAAAACAGTAGCATCACGTACTTGGGTTAATTTTTTGAAGCAGTTCAAAAATCTTGATCTCCTGAGCCAACAAAGGTATTTTCTTCCTTGGGATAATTTGATACAGTACAGTTTGTACTTCATTTCCACTTGGCGATCTGTCTTCCATTATTCTCTACTTTTGTAAACCTTAACATGCTGAGGACAGGAAAGGGACACCAAAAATCAATGAGGTCTCCTTCCACTTGACCTTTATTTTATTTATAATGATTAAAGACCAGCAAATTCTAGCTGAACAACAATATTGAGGGAAAAATAGATTCAAACCATTTTTTGACCCTTAACAGCCACAGTATCTGGAGTGACAAATCTTCCATTTGTAGAATATATTAAGTTCATAAACTTTTGACCAAAAATAGGGCATCCTGGGAACTTGCTGGGACATATGCATAATATTTTTCCTTATTTATGTGATAATGCTTACCGTATATTATGGGATATTCCCACTTTAAACTACGTTCTCTCTCTCTCTTTCTCCTTTATATACAGTAAGTACTTAAGAAAATAGGGGTATTTATTCATATACCATTTTTAGTTTAGTTCAGTTAATGGTTAATCACATTTTAAACCATTACAGGAATTTGGATTGCCTAAAAATGCAGTATATCCAATGAAAACCATCTTTTGAATCCACAGTTTGAAGTTATTAGAATATATAATGTTTTCTGCATTTTTTATTTTGTTTTCCAGACTGCTATCTTGTGGGTCATCTTGTGAGAAGCAGATATCTGGAGCACTTGTGGGCAATCTCAAGTCTTCTCCTTGTTTTTTTGGAGTCATCTTAAGTCTTCCATTTCTTCTTCCAGAAATCCCTAGAAATGTTTAATTATGATTAATATTGAAATATGTTTTTGATGATTAAGCCTACAAGTCAAAAATTCATCAATTCAGCTTGAAGTATTGTATTAACAATACCTGTTGATACCCTTGTAGAAAAGTATTTCTCAACTAGGGCAATTACCTTTGCAGATTTCAGCATCCAGAATCCCACAGCTACCATAGTAAATTGTCCTGGTTGAGAAGGAAACTTTTAAAGAAACAAACTGGTTATTTGAAGAAACAACCCCTATATTGTAGAAAACAGTACTATGCTGTTGTTCTTCATTTTGTATTTTCACTGAAATTATTTGCATCTTATCACTCAATTCAAGTGATTGAAGAATTTGCTTTTCTTCAAAATGGAGAATATACTATTTTTATGAAAACTTTACTGTTCTTGAAAATACCTGTACTAATATATGCTGTCTAAATTTGCCTTGAAATTGCTTTCAGCAAAATTCAGTAGCCATATAATGATCCATCTTTCTTCAGTGAGGAATTTCAGCAGAGTTATTTCACCTTTCAGCAAACACACCAGAGTTTTACTCAAACTGAAAACTTTTTATTTGTCTTATGACAAAATCTGGGACAAACCTTTCCCCTATGATGGATATTGTTTCTCTCTTCCCTCCATCCTGCTTTGCAGAGCTGACTTCTGTTATTCAACAGAGCTGAGAGTTTGCGGTTTAAATTTCCTTAAAAAAAAAGCAATTCCAAAACTTTTAATTTGAAAACTTATATTTGCCAAACTGATTGTGAGATTGATAATTTGAAAGAATATCTATACTATTTAGATACCCTGAACTGATTCATGCAAAAGTTGACATAGGAATGCAAGAGTAAAACTTACTACAGTTAATACTTCATTGTTTGTTGCATAAATAAATTCAATTCTTGTTGACTTAGTTCGGGGTTAAGTGCTGCAGTGCTTAATCAGCAGCTTAATTAATTCAATAGCTTGATTATTGCTTGTATACATGTATGCATGAGGAGTGACAGGAAAGAAAAAATAAATACAATTACAATATGTTAAGTTAGAATGCCTCAATTTATTATTGTATTACTCTAAATCATAGAGTAATAAAAATAGATCGTCTCCTTGTTTCCCATCATTTAATATAGCATTTTATTAAACACAAGTCTATTATTGTTTATCTTTCAATGGTGATGCCAATTCGATCATTTTCACAAAAAATATATTTTGCAAAGAAATACCCCCAAAATAGGAATGATTCCCAATAAATATTGACTTAAAACCCCCAAGACAAATTAGGTAGACATGGGTTCAGTTTTAGTTATCTCTATATGTCAGATATAACAAAGAGTACTTTTTTTGTAAACTGCCTTACAAGATCACACATGAAAATTACCAGCTCCAAAACAGGAAGGGGTGACCATAGGGAGAAAAATTTCCTCTACCTCTAAAGTGGGCAAGCCTATGCATATATTGGTATGGGATTAGTCTGAAACTGAAGGCTTAGAATGTATAAATTGGTTTGTGGAATCACGGCTTGCTATTGCAATTTTGTGCATCGTTTCCTTATTGTACTTTCCTGGGATATTTAAGATTATTTTTGTGGAGTTCTCACTAGAAAAGAAGTAAAATTGTTTTTTCTCTCCTCTGACTCATGTCTAACAAGCTCATTACTTTCCTCTATATACAGACATAAACTATCTCATACACCGAAGCAAGTAGAAACGAAAACCTACCAGGTCTATGCTCAGCTTCTGTGCTGAAGCATATTGTCTGCTGTGTGACTTATCCATAAAGTGGCCATGTTTTCTTGGAAAAAACTAAAGGACAAACCTGTAAAGGGAGCATAAGTCAAAGAGTTTCATAAGGACAAAAAAAAATGTTTATATTGGCAACTTTGTTATACCAAGGAAAATTTAAGAACAAAACCAAGACAATAAACTATTAAATAAATGTAATGGACATGTTTCATGAAATAAAGGATTAGCTTTTATAATAAAGGACATATGATCATTGAATTTATTTATTTATTAATTAAATGTACAGTATATGCTGTCCCATCTCGCTGGTAAGTAGCTCTGGATGGCTTACAATGTTATAAAAAACAATTAGAAAGCTAAAAACGTTAGGCATTAAAATAAAAATATTAAAAGTTAGCAATAGATTGGATAAACTGGATGGGATCTTCTAATGTGCTAACCACCTCCCTAGTGGGACATCCCCAACAGGGCCCCAAGTTAGATGGCAGAGCCAGGTTTCAGGCCCTTTCAGAAGGCCAAGAAGTTGGGGATAGATCTCACCTCATGGGGCAAGATATTCCAAAGGGCAGGAGCTACATACAGGAAAGGCTCCTTTCCTGCTGAAATTATTTGGCGGATGGGTCTACAGCCAGAATGAATAGGGTGGGCTAATCCTATTGGGGTGAGACAGTTCCTCAGGTAGCATGGACTCATGATATAAAGGGCTTCAAATTCCAAAACTTTGTGTTAGACCTGGAAGCATACTGGCAAACAGTGCAGATGGCACGATAGTGGTGTTACACATTGCTTAGCCAGAAAATACCCTGTTCCTCATTACTCCAAATGGGGACTGAGAAGAGGAGCCTGACAGTGCTTCCACTTTGTTTTCAACACTATGCAGACCAATGCATTAGAGAAGGAAGCCAATCATAGAGCTGAATCTTTGTCTTATCTCTTGCTCCACAGAGAGGCCCTGTAGATATGTAGACACATGACTGCTGATCTATGGGGAAGTGGACTGAGAAGCAGGGGATGTTGTCTTGATCCTAGCCCAGTTTCTGAAGCTGCAGCTTTGTTACCTTCCATAATAAGGTAGAATTTGACTCTCTTTTTATTATCCACAACATTGTTCAGAGTTTTATTAACTGAAGAGAGACTCCAGATTTGATTATAATTTCTTTTTTGGCAGAAGTAAGGGATGTGTGAAAGCCACCACCGAAATTCAAGCAGTCTAATCAGACCTTTTCCTGACATCTCTCAGACATTTGGCTTGACTAGTATAAACATAGAGATTTTAATCAAATAGCTCAGTATAGTTTTTGGCAAAGTTTTAAATCAGAAGACTTAAGAATGCAGCCTCTCTTTCTTTCACTATCCATACCTTGTCCCCTTCTGTACTTTGGCCAATTTATTTCACAGCATTTTTGTGAATCACCCTGTTCACTTGTATAAACTTTCTCAAATGTTAAATGTAAAATGAATGAATGAATGACAGAGGAAAACTTTGGTGGCGGGAGTTCTACATTGGTCTGCATTTTTTAACAGAAAGAATCAAATCCTTTGTTACCTGATGTACTTTTCTTCAAGCTTCAGAGAGGTTAGAGTGAGAAGGCAAATTTCAAAGAGCAGATCTTTGAATCTGAGTTGACATTCTTTGTTTAAGAAAGATGGCATATAAACTGTTTGGATTCATATTGAAAATGTTCCCTGATTCACAGGTGATCCACAGCCTCATATGTGTAAAAGGAAAATGCTTCTTGGACCTGTAGCTTCCTTTCCTGTCTCTCTAGTCATTGCTGCCACACTCAAGATTTTGAGCAGCCATTGATATATTTTTTTTGCAAGTAGTAACTGCCTATTGTTTTCTTTTCTTACCTCAAAATGCACCCCAAAAATAATTATTATACTTTAAGATTATTTTATGTTCTACTGAGAGAAGTCTCTGGGTACTCAGGAATATTTTGCTATGAAAGTTTGCCTCATAAGTTAATAGATGCTGCTAGAATAGAGAGCAATGATTTCGTGGAATTATTTTTCTTCTCACAATTGAATTTTGAGCCAGACATGCACAGAAGGAAACTACAGAATTCCTGAAAGAGAGGCCTTATCTCCTATAAAATACTACTAAAGGCTTTTGGCTGTGAAACTGATGGTTGTTTTTTTATTATTGTTGATATTTTACCATAGCCTAGGCACACTTTAAATTGACATAAGTATCACATAAAAAGACATGGAGCTTTGATGACATTGTCATAGCCGCCATCTTGACTTTTTGATCAAACATTCAGAAGCCCCATCTTACACTAAAGTAGATGTAGGCATTTTATGGTCCATGGGATACAACTGACTTTTTGGTTGTTCCTGTGCATCTCATGGCAGGAGTTGCTGGGGTGGTAGGACCAGGATGATGGGGCCACAGTGTTGGCTGCCCTATTGATTTGACCCTCCACAACAGTCTCAGTTTTGCATGTGGCCCCTTGGGAAGATTAATTGCCCACCCCTGCACTAAAATGTATAATTATTGGAAGGCAGACCAGTGGCAAATGCATACTGCCATAGAGATGTTACTCAGTCAGACTGATTGATTTACAATACAATTGTTTTTCTTCTTCTTCTTTTTTATTTTTTCACTATATGGCCAGAATTTTGCAGAATAGATTCACCCTTTGGGAATGAATCCATTACTACATTTAAATAACATTTTACTCCTCTATCATTGCCAGATCTCATAGTTGAACTATGGATTGTGTGATCTGAGTTTGAAAGTATACATAGGTGATTTGGATGTAATTGGATTGTCATTTATACCAGTGTGGATATAGTATTGTAAAATGTATTTATAATCCTGAATTTCCTTTTTGAAGTTCTTTTTCTTCAAAAAGGAAATTCATTTTCCAGTGAATTCATAGGGGATAGAGAAAATTCAGATAGTTATTTATATTACTGTATAGATTATTTCCAAACAAAATTGAAGATTTGAATGTTCTAGCTGTAGTATTTGAACATTTCTCAATCATTATTATGTTCAGCAGTGTGCAAATTCCTCATAGGACACATTTATGAGATGGTTTATCTCTAGTTGCACCACAACTATCCTGGAATTATTAATGAAGCTACTCGTCAATCCTTCCCAGCCTGAGTCATCCAAACATATTGAAGTATACCATCCTTCATTTACACCCATGAGTTGGCACTGGCAGCAAATAAATGCTAAACATTGAGTGCAATTGTTTTGACAATAATGACAAGAGAATCAGAAAGTACTTTTGGCAAAGCTATTTAAGAGTTTGATTTAGTGGTTAGGGTACCAAGCTAGAAACTGGGAGACCATGAGTTCTAGTGTCGTTTAGTATGAAAGCAGAATGGTTACCTTAGACCAGTGATTCTCTCTTAGGTCAGCTCATCTCATAGGGTTGGTGTTTGGAAAATGAAAGGAAGAAAGTGTATTAGATATATTCACTGCCTCAGTTGTTTATAAAAAAATAATAAATGTGGAATATAACAAACAAATAAATAAACAAACAAAGAGAGATTTCTCAGTTCTGTAGATTCATTTCCCCCCCCAAGCCATTACCTTCTTTGCTCCATTCCTAAATTCTACTTCAAACAGATTTGTTCAGAAATTATCTGTGAATGCAACTGATAACGCTGGACAACAATTTCCCACCCCCTAAAATTTTGCTTCCTGAAAATTTTGGTGATTGTTATAGATCCTTCAAACTGAACACAAACACAATTTAAGAATGACTGTATGATGTAGAAATCTTGAGCAATATTTAATTAACATTTAATAACTATAATGTGTTTAATCACATAATGTTTTTGACACTCTGCATGAGTTCAACATGGCCAGAAGTGTTTTGCTGCTGATTTTCATTTTCTACTTACTTTCTGATTCATCTCACTTCAATGTTCAACAATAGTCATCCAGCATTGATGGATTGATGCACTGATGGATTCCAATTGATACTGATTTTCCATTGTGGCAATGTCTTGGGGAAAGTTTGCACCACATTCATTACTGACTGCACCTGACTGTGTTGTGAGATGAGGCTCAACAGACAGACAGAGTTCAAAATCCAGATTCTTGTCACTGTTCTCTCATTATTTATTCATTTATTTATATCCCTCCTTCATTATTTCTATAAATAACTCAAGGCGGCAATTTTCCCCACAACAGCAACCCTGTGAGGTAAATTGGGCTGAGAGATGGTGACTAGCCTAAGATTAGCCAGCCAGCTTCCATGGCTAAGGTGGGACTTGAATTCACAGTCTCCCACTTTTTAGCCTGTGCCTTAATCAGTAGGCCAATCTGGCTCTCAGATGCAAAATATTTCTATGTCAAATGACATGATAGATTATCCTGAGATGACAACTGCCTAGCATCTCTGTAAAATTCACTTGTCTCGTATGTATGTCAAATTGGATGAGCTGTTAGTTCATGGAGGCACTTAATTTCTGCCTTGCTGTCCTCATGAAGACAATTCCACATTTGCGAATGGCAGTTTTGCATGGTGTGAAACACTTTACTGTACTTCTTTCTTCCAGATGGGTTATGTGTGTGTGAACTGTTGCTTATAGATTTTATTCCCATCACCACCTCCACTAAAGCTAATGTTAGCACAGCTCCAAAGTGTGGAAGTGCCCATGTTTTCATATTTCATGCAGGGCACTAGAGACATAAAGCATTTTTTAAATCAATATAATTCCAAGCAGATTCTTCAATGCTGGAGAGATTGGGAAAGAAAATGCAGCATTGCTTGGATATTCAATCCTTAGTGCACTTCCTGTTTTTGCTTCTACGCGAATAAACCTGGGTCTCCATTTTCCTCTGATTTCTTCCTTCTTAATAAACTTAGGTAGCAAGATATTATATTCATATTGTTTTTATTTACATATATAAATAAAGATAAAGATATCACTAATTATTT
>JANHFK010003802.1:50113-60899 GCA_036250565.1 Sibynophis collaris | reverse complement strand
AATCTCCATTCCCACCCCACTCCAGGGGAAGGATACTGCAAAATCCCCATTCCCTCCCCACTCCTGGAGGAACGATACTGCAAAATTTCCATTCCTACCCAACTCTGGGGCCAGCCAGAGGTGGTATTTGCCAGTTCTCCGGACTACTCAAAATTTCTGCTACCAGTTCTCCAGAACCTGTCAGAACCTGCTGGATTTCACTCCTGGGATACACTATATTCAAAAGATGCTCTTAAAGAAATGGCAGATGTAGAACAAATTTTATCTGACAAAATGGGAATAGAATTGAAAATAGATTGACAATTGACAGGCCAAGAGAATAATTTAGAAAAGGGATGCTGCAATTTAACTGTGGATGATTGTAATGAAATATTATTATTGTGCTGATGTAGAAGTTTTTTATATGTGTACACTTTTGTGAATGTATGCCCTGCACGGTTTTGTTTCTTTTTCTAGTATTTTCTGTATTCTTATTTTTATTTTCTTTTTAACTCCTAGCATTGTTTTGTTTTCTTTTTACTTTTTGTTGTTGTTTTTTTCCCAATTGATAAAAGCAAAACAAAAATTAAATAGAGGGAAGAGATTCACTTGCATCTCCCCTCTTTAGAGCAGGGGTGTCAAACTCAAGGCCCGCGGACTGGATGTGGTCAGATCTGCGGGGCCATCTTGGTCCACCCAGTGCGAAGAGGAAAGATCAGGTCAACACAGCTTCAGCCCGGTCTACCCAATGTGAAGAGGAAACATGCCAGCAGTTTGGAGAGTGGTGTCAAGCTGGCCACGCCCATTCAGTTGGTCACAACCACCCGGTTGGCCACGCCCACCCAGTCGGCCTCACCCACCCGGCCCCCCAAGGTCAACCACAGCCCTGATGCGGCCCTCAGTGAAATTGAGTTTGACACCCCTGCTCTAGAGCATCGGATCATCTGGCACAAAACAAGAGTAATATCCCAACTCCCAAAATAGTACAAAATTATATTACATCATTATAATATACGTAATTTTAAAAGAAAACTTACATCGTGCATGGAGTCCATAAGCTTTGTGAGCTGGTAGAAACGTTGAGAACTGGCTACCACCCCTTTCTGTCGCAGCCCAATTGCTTTGACCAACTCTCTGATATAACTGGATCTCATGTCATCAAACTGATTTTGGCTTCTGAGTCCTTCCAAAGGAACTGTATTTTGGGGGGTGGGAGACAAGGATATTTTACCTCTGAGCCTCAAATTTCAAACAACCAAAATATATTGTTCAGTATATTCAGATTCAACTATTTTGAAATCAAAATGAATCAACCATTTTGATTCAACCATTTTGGTTGGTGGCGCAGTGGTTAGAATTCAATATTGCAGGCAAACTTTGCCCAAAAGGCTGGAGTTCAATCCTGACCAGCTCAAGGTTGACTCAGCCTTCCATCCTTCCGAGGTCAGTAAAAACGAGGACCCAGATTGTTGGGGGCAATAGGCTGACTCTGTAAACTGCTTAGAGAGGATCGTAAAGCCCTGTGAAGGGGTATATAAGTGCTATTTCTATTTCTACATTGGGGTGGGGGTGAGGTGAATCACCAATATTTGGTTGTTTTTGTTTCTGTTCTGCTTAAAGGTTTATCTATTTAAAACATTTATATAACCTTTATATTTATATTCAAGAAACCTTATACCCAGTGGTAGGATTCAAATTTTTTTACTACTGGTTTTGTGAGCATGGCTTGGTGGCCGCGGCAGGGGAAGGATACTATAAAATCTCCATTCCCTCCCCATTCCAGGGGAAGGTTACTGCAAAATCCCCATTTCCTCCCAATCAGTTAGAATTCAGGAGGCAGGGAATAGATGGGGGTGGGGCCAGTCACCGGTGGTACTTACCAGTACTCCGACCTACTAAAAATTTCCGCTATCAGTTCTCCAGGACTGGTCAGAACCTGCTGAAACCCACTTCTGGTATAAGGCTGAAAGTGGGTATTTGGTGCTGAGATTTTGTAAAAATGTTCTATTCTTTTGTGTTGGATATGGCACATTGTTTCTGATGTCAGCCAGAATTCACCCCCCCCCCAAATCTTCACAAGAGTGAAAATTTTCATTCATTTATATAAGAACATTTATTCTAGAAACTTTCAATGTGTTTACGAGTTGATCCAAAGAAGGAAAAAAAAATTCTTCAAAATGTATGAGGTAATTTTTTAGTACTTATTTTGGCTATCTCTCTTTTTGGTTAATCTTCCTTGTGATTTTTTTTTTAATTCTCCATAATGAACAGCATCATTTCTAAAAATAAGAATTAGAGATGGACTTAAATAGTAATGCAGGAAGTAGTTGTCAGAGCTATGTGAGATATTTTAATCTTTTTAGCTTACAATGCAGTTGGCTGGAGGTTGGGTTCCCCCCCCCCCTCCTCTCAAGCTTCAGTTGCATGGAAATGAAGCTGATTAGGACTCATGCTTGTCTAATTAATTTGTCAGTGTGTGTTACAGGTTTGTGGTGAAATTAAACAATCGATGTATTGAGCATCTTGGACCATATTTGATATGAAGAGAACATTGTGCACATCTATTTAAATATTAAAAACACATAGCTGGGGAGGAACAGGATGCGACCTATCCTTATGAATAGATTCATGCAGGGTCCATACTGGGAAATATAAGGTGACCAACCGTCCTCCTTTAGTAAGTTCTCTCGAAAAGTGTCCTCTTAGATGTCCTCCTTTTCGATATTTGAAGACTAATCTGTAAATCTCTATATTCGATTGATGCCGATCCAATCCGTTGTGTGTGATGTGACGTATTTGTATTTGACATGATGATTTGTCAAGGCTCGGTACAGTGCTGCGAGACGCGATTATGAGACGCATGCGCTCCGCACAGAATTGTTTTGAGAGAGTGCACCACACATGAGTGGCTTTGTTTACACTTAATAAAATGTTTCTTTTATTTACGATATTTTTTTTCAATTTATTTGTGTCTTCCTTCTCATTGTAAAAAAGTTGGTCATCTTAGGAAATATGACAAATAGGCCTTATTAATTAAATGTGAAGGTTTAAAAGTCTATAGCTAGAAATAAACTGGTCATTGATCCTGATCCAGAGAAACCCCATCAGAAAAGGGTAAGGAGGAAGGAACATGGCTTATGTTTTGGACCACCCTGTAATGGAAACAATTACATTAAGCAGCATATTTGGAATATGTAGTTCTCCTTAGTGTAATCTATAAATATTGATGTCTAGGTGAGTCTCAACCATTGATTTTTCCCTTTTTATTTCTGGCTGATGTGATGAAGGATTACTAGGCCTAAATGTATAAGAGCACTGTGGGATCAGACCTAGGGTACATGTTTCTTGAAAATGCCAGCCATTTTTATCTGAGAAGACCAGTGTAGTACAAATAACACGGCTTGCTGTTTTCCCTCAATGCTAAAATTTAATCTAGGAATTCTTTTGGTTGGTAAAAGTATTTTCTTCTATCATATCCAGAACTCTTAACCAAGATCCAGACCAAGTATCAAATCATATGGCATTTTAACTTATAGAATCAGCACTTAAAATAAAATAGGAAAAGATTTTCAGAACTTAAATACTATACCTGGGTAAACAAAAATGATGGCAGCTGCTATGGCATAAAACAATTCTCAATGTCAAGTTGTTTAAACTTTCTCTATATTCTCTCTTTCATGGGTCTTTGGGGAAATCATTCAAAGAAATGACCCTTAGCTACTTGGCATATTTATTGCACAATGCTATACATGAAAGCTTAGCTTTATAAAAAGGGTGAAAAAAATCCCATTTGACTAGAACTCAGATATGCATAAAGACAATAAACATACTAATAACCAAGCTTATATTTTACTACTATTTTAAATGAGCAATGAATTATCCCACTTTTTTTCACCAGCAAATCTAAATATTTTTCACAAGCTTCATTATGAGTCATATATTTTCTAATGATTTGACAGTCACTGTTTTTATGAAGTTTGCATTTAATCACCCATGAAATATTTAGACAATGCTTTCCGTACCAAAGGTTTGCAGGCTAAATGGGGATAATTTTGACAGTAGACATGTTCTGATTTTAAATCATGGCTGTCTATGGCAGGCTGTAAAAACAGGGCATTACTGCATTTTCTTTGTTGTCAAAATCATCTGCAGCATCCATCCATATAAAGTAGAAAGCTTTTAAACTGTCTGAAAAAAAGTCCATTGAGATAGTCACCGCTCATGTATGTGTGCAAGAACATATTTTTTTATTCACAATATGGGAAATGCAATTATTAGTAAAGACAAAGAAAACAATTTCCCCTAAGATACAGGTAGTCCTCGACTTATGACCACAATTGAGCCCAAAATTTCTGTTGCTGAGCAAGACAGTTGTTAAGTGAGTTTTGTCCCATTTTGCGATCTTTTTTGCCACAGTTGTTAAGTGAATTATTAAAGTAGTAACACATCTGTTAAGTTAATATAGGTTTCCCATTGACACTGCTTGTGAGAAGGTTCACAAAAGGCTAACACATGATCTGGGGACACTACAACCGTCATAAATATGAACCAGTTGCCAAGCCTCAGAATTTTGATCATATGACCATAGAGATGCTGCAGTGGTTGTAAGTGTGAAAAGTGGTCATAAGTCAATTTTTTCAGTGCCTTTGTAGTTGAAAACAGTCAATAAATAAATGGAACTCAAGGACTATCTATACTACTATAAGTTCAGATAAACTTGAATTAGATCTATACATCCATATACTAGTTAGCAAACAGGATATGACTAATGTGAAAATGAACATAACTGAAATTTCCTTTCCCTTAAAGCATTGCTTCTCAAACGTTGTCCTTCAATTACTCCAAATCACTCATCATAAAGTTCTTTATCCTTTTTACCCAATGTAGATAAGATACTTAAAGGCAATTTAAATGTTCCTGTTGTGGTTTGTGTGTTGTTACTCGAAGAACAAATTTTTCCCCAATTTTGGGTCATTTACCCAGGTTTGGGAAACACAGTCTTAAAGGATTTAATGTGTGTCCTCTTAATAGTGCAGTTTTTATGGCCGTAATATATGGAAAGGTATGAGAATTATAAGATAAATTACAGATATGTTTAGCTGAACTGGGGATCTTATTGAATTGTGGCATAGTTTTTAATGAGTTTGCATATTTTTATCCCTTTTCACACTCCAGACCTACCTGGAGCAAATTGTCACATTGGTTTTTTTTTGGATTATCATAGTTAATATTATTACATGTTTTTAAGACATATAATTTGTGCCAAGCTTCTACCAGAGTATATTTAATTCCTTGAAGTCACTATGAACTTGTTTTTATATTTGATGACTTGATATTAGGAATATTCTTGTCTCTTTCAGATTTTACTACTCTTGCTGGTTCATCTCAAAAGGTGGCTTTTTATAACATTAGCAAAAGTGGATGCACAGAAGCTAGATATTAAAAAAAACCATCCATACCAGTATTGTTATTGGCTAACACCCCAGTGTTCTGTTTGAATATAATTGTGTGGATGGATGGTTTTTTCCCAAAGATGATTTGGATAAACTCTATTCAAACACACACATGTTTTATTTACTTTTTCTATGTGCTCATTTAGTCATTTTTTTAATATGAGAGGAAATAGAACTGCATAGATGCATCCACTTCTAGCCACAGTGTGGACTGGGTTATAATTTGACTTTGTAAACATTCTCTCATCAGTATAACTTGACCTGTGCAGAATTGATGGGGAAAATAACAACAGCAGTGTGATTGCCATCACCATCAAAACCCTCTATTGAGCAAGGGTAAATAATAAGCAAGAGTAAATAAATCCAAGTTGGAATTACTTTTGTTAGAACATACATTCTGTAAAGAAGACATATTAAATGTCTGGCAGGTTGAAATCTAGCAATGAGTGTCTATCTTTGAGAGTTGCAACTGAATTTACCTTGCTTTGTTAAATGAAGCATGTTTGGCACTGCCTCAATTTAGGGCTCCTGTTGAGTTGATATATACCTCTTTACTCAAGTGCAATTCACCAAACATTTCCTGTCTTTGTTAAAGAAAGTCCAGGTGCAAACTGAATGGGGGGTTGATGAATCATCTGCCACTGGAGGGCAATTGCTTTGTGGAGGTGTTTGGAAGGTCGAAGTGAAGACTATCACACTGGTGATCTTTATGATATGCTTTATAGCTATGGTGCCACAGTGGTTAGAATGCTGTATTACAGGCTAATTCTAGTTCGAGTCTCACCAGCTCAAGGTTGACTCAACCTTCCAGCCTTCCAAGATTAGTAAAATGAGGACCCAGATTGTTGGAGGCAATATGCTTACTCTGTAAACTGCTCAGAGAAGGCTGAAAAGCACTGTGAAGCAGTATAAGTCTATTGCTATCCAAGTAACAGGGCTCTGTAATCTCTGGGGAGAACTCATAACCAGTCTTCTTTACTAAATGATTTGCCTTTGGATAAAATGAAACTGTTAGATGACTATGCACTAAACAAACTTTAGATTCTAATTGCATATATTGGCTGTATACTCTGCTAGTAACTTTTAAGATAAAGATTAATGTTAACTGTTAGGAACATATGGGATTCAGAGGTTTCAATTAAACGAAGTCAGCCTTTTCAGACTGCTGGATGAAAATCAGAACAAAAATAAGATGATTCCAGAAATAATTAGAACAATACATATATTTCAATGTAGGTTATTTCCCTGACAATATCTGTTATTCCAACCAGTGTAATCAGAACGTGGCACACTGCAATATAAAGCTCTTTCCAGGAATAAAACCATTACTGTTTCATTCGGGAGACCTCAGTGGGGTCTAGAAGGTGTTTCCTGCTCTCTTTTTTTTTAGCTTCTTGCTAAAAATGGCAGAGGTGGCTGGATTCTCTATAGCTCACATTGCGTGACTGAACATACAGTAGGTAGTATATTTCACAGCACTAAAACTCTGAAGTTCTTGAAAAGCTTTAAAGAATGCATTCAAGGAAGAGGTGTGGTTTTAAAAAACCAGAAAATTATATGCAATAACTGAGCTATCCCTGCAGTGTCCTTCTCAATATAGGAGCCAATGCTGGGTGAAGGAGTGGCCTTCTGCAAAATAAGAATTCACGTAAGTAGTAAGACTTTTCTGGGGCTGAAGTGAATTTGGCTGACTGAACAATGCAGAAGAAGGAGATGTCTGGCTTTCCAGATGTTGTTGGAGTCTAATTCTTATCAGCATGGTAAATTTTCAGGAGTAATAAAAGCAATGGAGTTCACTTCCATGAAGTGAAGCAAGGAAATAAGTTAAAGCTCTCTTTTTGACAATTCTGCCTTAGCCGGAAATTCCAGCTTTTGTGATTGAGTCTGAAAAATAAAGAAAGAGGAAGTTAATGTGTGTTTTGTTAATGAATCTATTACTCCTAGGAGCAAGTATCCCATCTGTTTTTTACGATGCCGTCAGAGATGTGATAGCAGATGTGAGACAAAGAAGAAAGGTGATGAAAATTATGCAGATGAACAGTGGATGTTCCTAGATGTAGCAGGAAAAACAGTCTGTGCCAAGAGAAGGTAATAACAACAATGTGTTTTCCAAAAGCAATCAGAAATCAGTTTGGAAAGGGCTGATCCATAACTGAAAGGAACGAAAGAGGCAATGAGAGGAGAGACTCACAACTGCTGTATGTGGGGAAAAGAAAGTTGATAAACAATTGGTTAGGGTTAGGGTTCGGGTCAATTTTTAACTCTAGCAATATAAGGAAGAAGGATAAAAAATGAACATGGTAAAGATATTGTTGGGGGCATTTAAAATGGAATAAATGTTTAAGCTAAAATAAATGTACAAAGACATTTGTACATTTATTGCATTGTACAAAATGTGCAAAATCTGCAGCTGAGGAAAACTCTATCAGTTATGCACACCGGATTGGAAAGTTCTTTTCCTGAACTTTAAAAAGTTCTTTTTTAGTGGCTAAATTAAAACCTTTGCTGTTCGGATTAAAGAAAAGGATAGTCAGACAAATAAAGGAAAGCATATATGTATTATGTTTTAGAGGGTTTTTCCTAGGCTCAAAGTTTTTGATTCTAGTTCTAGTTATTTCTAAAATTGCCTATGCTATTCTCCAAATAAATGGATACTTATAGGACTGTGAAATTTGTGCTCTTCAAAACATAGGTGGTCTCATTTACCAATTGCCTTGTAATTCATCAAAACTCATCAAAATTATGATATTGGGGGGGGGGAGCGCTTTGTGACCAATCCACAGGATCATGCGATTGCTATTCAGGGACCTCAGAGCCAGCACACATTTACAAACATTGCAGTGCCCCACATTCACATGATCACCATTTACATGCTTCTTAACCAGCTTGCGACAAGCGGAATGAATGCAGAACCTGGAAGAGAAATTGCAACTCACCGTCATGTAATGTTTTGCTTAACCGTTGAAATGATTTGCTTAACTATGGAAATGGAAATGACATCATAAGTCCTTTGGGGTCATGGGATGTTTCCGGTGGTAGGTTCCACTTACCTTTGTTACCGGTTCGCTTCGCTCACGCACGGCGCTTCTGTGCATGCGCAGAGTGTTCATGATGGAGCCTCCTGCTGCCGCTACTACTGGTTCACAGGATCTGGAGCAAACTGGTAGAAACCCACCACTGGATGTTTCCCTCAGTGACCACAGTGCTTAGTGATGGAGTTGCTTGTCCCAATCCTTAAGCAAGGACTACTTCTTCTTGTTGAATAACAGCTGATAACATATCTCATAGCTGGTTGCACCAAGTTGAATTGCTGGGGACTGGGGATGTTCCCCACTTTTTTACATTTTGCACTTGATATGAATCTGTTCGATCATACATGAAACATTTGAGCAGTACTCACAAATATAATCTGTGTTAACTGTAGGTTTCTTCCACCGAGTATGATTGCCACAAAAGATCTAAAGCAGGCGATACAACTAACCAGGATGTAGGTATATCTATGAAGCTTATCACGTTTAAATTTTTATGTGAGAGGACACATACGCTGCTAAATAACTGCACCATGTGATCCCATGATTAATCACTGAGTTAATCTAGTACACAGTTTCAGAGGTCACGATATGCATTCATGCTCATGTCTTTCTTGCATTAGACACAGCAATCACAGAACACATTCATTCATTTCTGACCACTTTCTGATGCTGTTAAGTTAGTATAGATAGCCCTTGACTGACAGCCATAATTGAGCCCAACATTTTTACTGCTGAGCGAGACAGTTAATTGAGTTTTGCTCCATTTTACAACTTTTCTTGACACAGTTGTTAAGTGAATCACTGCAGTTGTTATGTTAGTAACACGATCATTAAGTGAATCTGGCTTCTCCATTGACTTTGCTTGTCAGAAGGTCCACAAAAGGTGATCCCAGGATCCTGAAGACTGCAACCGATATAAATACAAGCCAGTTGTCAAGTATCCAAATTTTGATCATGTGACCATGGGGATCCTACAATGGTCATAGCAATAGCACTTAGACTTATATACCGCTTCATGGTGTTTTTACAGCCCTCTCTAAGCGGTTTTACAAAATCAGCATATTGCCCCCAATAACCTGGGTCCTCTTTTTACCCACCTTGGAAGAATGGAAGGCTGAGTCAACCTGAGCCAGTGAGAATCGATCTGCTGCACTGCAGCTAGCAGTCAGCTGAAATAGCCTGTAGTACTGCACTCTAACCACTGCGCCACCTTTTCATGAGTGTGAAAAATGAC
The DNA here is from genome assembly GCA_036250565.1 of Sibynophis collaris. Taxonomy (NCBI): domain Eukaryota; kingdom Metazoa; phylum Chordata; class Lepidosauria; order Squamata; family Sibynophiidae; genus Sibynophis; species Sibynophis collaris. The sequence goes on along the minus strand of JANHFK010003802.1, from coordinate 51,201 downwards.
CATAAGTCACTTTTTTTTTTCAGTGCTGTTTTAATTTTGAATGGTCAGTAAATGAATGGCTCTAAGTCAAGGACTACCCGTATCTGTCTTCTGTAATTATCTCAAGGTAATTTTCTTGTTTTTTCTGAATTATGGATTCATTTTTTTCCAATCAAAAAATTGCCGGAGAACATTATATCTAACAAATATTATGTATTAAATAGTGCCTTTTGAAAGGATAGCAGCTAACCTTTTGCAACATAATCAGTGCAATACTTAGGTCACCAAGTTCTGTTTCATATTCTTGGCAATCTTGGTGGATCATTCTGTTATTATATAATACTACATAACACTGTCAAATTATATGATGAACTGCTAAATTGTCATTCGGACTGTTTCATTAAATGAATCTAAATGTTTTCCTCATAGTAACATATAAGTGGCACATATTTTCTGTCATTAAACCAGTGAAGTTTATTGCTGATGGACGTCATTATAAAAATATGCTGTTACTTGTCTTCCAATAAACATGCGGTTATTGAAATTTAAATTAAAGCTGAATATATTTCCTAAAACACCCTAAAGATTGTCTTTACAGCATCTCAAATGAGCTACAGAGTGCAGTTCTAATCCGTGGAAACTACTTGTCAAAACAATGCAATTCTGAGTCAGATTTGCATATAAAATGTAATGCTTTTGAAAACAATTTCATAGCCCACATCTTGCATATGGCTTATTTCTGTGTCTGAGGCGCACATAGGCACACTCTTTCATAGGTTCTTGTCTTGTTTGGAACATGTATGATACCTGAACCTGCTGCCTTCTTGCAGTTTATTGGTCATTCATATTCATAAACATATAGAACTGGTGATGGCGCAGTGGTTAGAATGCAGTACTGCAGGCTAACTCACTGCTCGTTCCAGGAGTTCGATTCTGAACGGCTCCAGGTTGACTCAGCCTTCCATCCTTCCGAGGTCGGTAAAACGAGGACCCAGATTGTTGTGGGCAATATGCTGACTCCGTAAACTGCTTAGAGATGGCTGTAAAGCACTATGAAGTGGTATATAAGTCTAAGTGCTATTGCTCTTTCCCCCCCTCTTTAAGATCTA
>JANHFK010003801.1:57448-67527 GCA_036250565.1 Sibynophis collaris | reverse complement strand
GGTGGGAGGGAGAAGTTATTGTCATGAATATAACAATATGTTAGATCTAAGAATTATTTGAGGATGTTCTTTTCTGAAGACTGCATCAATCTTATTATTTAAGATATAGTATTAATTAAAATATAATCCCTGATTTGTTCTATAAAGCAAATAAATAGGGAATACAGAATAGGAATAAAGGTATACAGCTTTGATAAAATGAGGTATTATATAAAGCTTGAGTTTATGCATTGTTAAAACTAGATGAAGTAAACAGCACTAAAGCATGCTAGATGTATATTGAACATAATTCATTTACTGTCTGTTAGATTAGTTTTGCTTCATTCATTTTCAATTTCACTATAAGCAAAGCCAAATATTTCTCTTTTGTGGTTCTCATGTATCCAATAAATCATTCATAGGTTAATTTGAATGCCATCTGTACTAATAAGAAAATGTGTTAGGAGCTTAATCATTTGAAGCAGTTTAAAGCTTCACTTTTGTGGGAATTATTTGATTATTGCAAACAATTGTTTTGTAAATAGGTTACAACTACAATAGCTTTTTAAAAAAGTTTAAGAATATTGCCAATCAGATAATTTATCTGTTGTGCTATGCATTTAGATTCAGAGGTAAATTTGAACTATTGACCTGGTAAGATGCCATTCTGGATAACTATGAAGGTCTTTCAAGGGATGAAACAGTAGTATTGGCAATATTGGTTAATGATAGACCTTATTATATTTATACACTCACACATGTAATGAGTATCCTACAGAGAGACATGACTACAATGGCAAATAAGGAAACAGTGTTTAGCATTAATGTGATGGATTGCAGAGTATATCAGTTTAGTGAATGGATGAAATAGTGGTAGAGTTACTTGTCATCTATGCTAATGATGTTGCCATATACAGTATGGCAGCAAATAATGGACTCTATCAGCATTTGATTTGTTCTCCTCAGTGATGGAGTGCTTACTTGTCCAAGTTAGGTTGGGAAATCCTGTAGAACTGTGATGGCAAACCTATGGCACACGTCCCAGAGGTGGCACATAGCGCCCCCTCTGTGGGCGTGCAAGCCATCACCCCAGTTCAGCTCTGCCGCTCATGCACATGTGCCTCCCGCTGGCCAGCTGGTCTTCGGTCTCTGCCGCACATGTGCTGGGGCGGGGTGCATGCGTGGGGGCCGTACGCCCGTTGCATTTTGGAGGCTCGGGTGCGTGCACGTGTGCTTTGGGCACTCGGTCTGGAAAAGGTTAGCCATCACAGCTATAGAGCTTCTACTTTTCAGTTTCATGGTTTTTTTTTTAATTAAGAGGGTTTTTTAAAAAAAAAAATCAAAATTTTTTTCAAATATGACATAGAAGGAACTTTAAGGTATTTTCCCCCCAAGGTAAGAAATAAAAAATGGTAAAAGGAAGTAGAAGACAAATCAGTTCTTCTGTATATTGGTTTTATGTATATTGGTCATGATAAAGCAAACTATCATAGATTAATGTTTTGGTAGTATGAAGTTTATATACCATGCGTAAAAGTATAAGTTCCTCATAGTGGTTTAATTAGCTATATGCTTCTTTTACTTGGCATGTTCATATTGTATTGACAGTTTGCTTCCATGCTAGGGAAAGGCATCATAGATCAATGCAGAAGTATTTTTTTCTAGCATGGGTAGGCTATTTATTTTTGCTCATAAAAAAAATCATTATGCTGTTTTATTATATACCATATATACTGTATAAATGCTTTGGTTTTCTTGATAAATTTATTGCAGAAATAAATACTTTCTGCTTAGTTCATTAATAGCAAAGGATTTTAGCCAGACTATATTATTCTAAAAAAATAGTCAGTTTATAAATTTATAATTACTCTTATACTCACATTGCAGATATGAAGAAATTAACATTTTAATTAAAATTAAAGCAATTGAGAAAATTGCTCTCACAAATCCATTTGGATTTTATGACTGATATTATTTAATTTGAACATATGAACAGTTGAACATTAAAGAAAACATTACATGTTTATGAGGTTAGCGTTAGATGTAACCAATAATTGTATATCTTGTGTCTACACAGGGGCACCAAAGATCTCCAGGAATGGAGATAATTGCCTCGTGAACCTATGTCAACTAGGTTTTTAAAAGTATGCTAGCAAGTACAGGTAGTTCTCACCTTATGACCATAATTGAGCAACATTTCTGTTGCTAAGTGAAACTTTTAAGTAAGTTTTGCCCCATTTTATGATCTTTCTTGCCACAATTGTTAACTGAATCACTGCAGTTGCTAAGCTAGTAACACCGTTGTTAAGTGAATCTGCCTCTCACATTGACTTTGCTTGTAGGAAGGCCCATGACACACTGCAACTGTCATAAATAAGAGTCAGTTGCCAAGCTTCCGAATTTTGAACACATGACCATGTGAAAAATTGACATAAGTCACTTTTAGTGTTGTAACTTTGAACAGTCATTAAATGAATTGTTGTAAGTTGAGGACTACCTGTACTACTATAAACTATTTATTCTACTAACACGATAGGTGCAGTCCTTTATATTTTTATCATATTTATATGTTTAAAGAATTATCTATGTAGTAATTTTGTTAATTTTAATTGCAATTCAGAAAAACTATAGAAAAATTGTGTCTATGTATTTTTTAAACATTTACTATGGCAAGTGTCTATGCAAATGGTTTTCATTCTATCATTGACTTGAGAGTTCCAAGTGACCGGTTGCCAGTAAGGAATTATTATTGCAAAAGACATTAACTCATGATTCCCAGCCTTCTTTGGCATGACGTGCCCAGGACCACATTCCAAAAGTGGGTTAGGCCAGGGTCTCAATTTGAGAGAGAAGCTTTTTAAGAGCTGAGTTGGTGCCTTAAGTTCCCATAAGTTACTTTTCCCATTTTCTCTTAAAATTATATATACATACATAAAAGGAAAATGAGGGCTAAATTTCTAGCCATCTGGATGCAAAATATACCAAAAGGTCCCTCAACAAAAATCCTGTGTTTTCCACGGGCTGCATTTTTTCATTTCTAATTGATATTGTGGAAAATACACACTGACTTCCAACATATTTGTTTGTCCAGATTTGATAACAGAATAAACAGTTGGGCCACATCAGGGTTTATGTTTGTATTTATTTATATCCCATATTTTGAAGAGTACAACATGGATTGTTTTTACTCCCCTTCTTTACATAATAGCACACTGAAAAGCATTAAGGTCTATGGCAAAAATGAGCCAAGTATTTTTATTAGCTTTACTATACAAAAGGTTGAGAGTTAAGTACCAATCAAATTATGTCTTCTCTTCTTCCAGTCTCCTAAGTCAGCATTTATCAGTGCTGCCAAAAAGGCCAGGTTGAAGTCCAATCCTGTCAAAGTTCGATTCTCAGAAGAGGTCATTGTTAATGGCCAAGTTTCAGTAAGTGCAATTTTAAGCCTTTTTTTAACTAGGAAAAATGGGATTTATTCTTTCATTTTACAAAATTTTAAATAGGTATGTTCTTTCATGCATGTATGAGCAATATATTTATTACTGATGTGAATGTCAACTGCACAAACATGAAAGACACAAAGATCACCACTACCTTTATGTATCTTATATGACTGTTTGCTTAAATGAACCTCATGTTAAATCACACACATTTAATGTGAACGTGTTATATACTGGAGAGTATATATGATCACTATGATCATTGTTTGTATGAGGTGTAATGTTTTAAATACATTATTTTACAACATGTGTGGTCATTGCATTTTCAAAGAAGCAGATTAAAAATCGAATCATGTTCTGAGAGGGCTCCATCATGTTATCAACATAGTGGTGAAAACTATCTCTAATTGATTATCAGTTATTATTTCAAAAATTGTGGAGGGACTGTTGAGTGTTACAGGCACTCAACATCTTCAGGATGAATTTTCTGGAGTAATAAAATATTTCAGAAAGTACAGCAGAAAGGTGTTTTTTCCTGAGACATTTTAATAATTTAAAGAAATGCGTTATGAAACCAAGGGCACAATGAAGTGTTTAGTTCTTGACAAAGTAAACAACAGCTCAGTATAAATAATTCATAAGAATCATTGACTGGTACAGGAATTTATACATGCTTTGCTTGAAAGACTGCCATTTCAGTTCTGGTATCTTTGGATTTCAGCTCCTCGATTTTGCCCTTGTTCACTCCTGTGAAAAATACAAATACATTAATGATTCTTCTTCTCTTGCTTCTCACTGAACGGGTTTTTGCAATTTAAAAGAGAGAGAGAGTTGGCATGCTGGATCATTGCAATGACTGGACCGCCTGGAGTTATTGTCACTGGTGAACTTGGAATATTCAGAAGGATAGAACAGCATGTCAGTTGCAAATATTTGGGATTTTTCATTCTCTTTTTTTAACTCCATGATACATGGTTTCTATTTTAAAAACTGTTTCTGATAGCATGCCATGGCATGAGGGATACTGTTTCTGAAGTAAATCCAGCCTTTATGAAAACAAATTCCATCCAAGATTCAAGCTCATGAGTTACCTAAAGAGTAGGGTATTATAATTTTATCATCTTGAAGAATAGTTTGTAAGTCAAACCTTTATGCGAAAATATCCATTCAAACTTAACTTTAATACAGAACTAATTATTTTCTTTTGTGAGATTAAATACATTTAAAGTTCTGTGTTCATAAGGCATTTTGTTGCGTCATATTATGATTTTCTATAAAGTTTAGATTAATTTTTAAGACAATATGATAATTATCATCACAATTATCATTTTTTTAACAGGAAACAGTTAAAGATAATTCACTTCTTTTTATGCCAAATGTTCTGAAAGTATATCTTGAAAATGGGCAAACCAAATCTTTTCGCTTTGATTGCAGTACTTCTATAAAGGTAAGCTCTTTTTTCTTGGAAAAATGAATACTTTAAAAAAATAAAATTATATGAAATCTTTATAATATTTTAAAATAAGAAAATAATATAAATATTTACAGTAAAACTGCCAAGTATAGAATCTGAACTTGTATTGCAGGGGAGTAACTTTGTGGAATGTGAATTAATGACCTAAGAAGATTTGAATTATTTTCATGCTCATAAAATCTAATCTAGCATTCATAATTAGTCTTAGTCATTTTAATGATTGCATCTTAATTGAAAATTATGTAGATCTCTGTAATTACATACATACATACATACATACATACATACATACATACATACATACATACATACATACATACATACATGCACATACATATATATACATACATACATACACACATGTAATATTAATTGTGGGGGGGTTTAATCCTTGTTCATTGATTCTTTCACTTATCTCCCATCATGTAAATAATACAATGAAATGGAAATACAGGTTTAGTAATATGAAAAGACCACACAAATATGTATCCATTCTGCAATTTCCCCACATTATCTACTACGTAAAATTGCTAGAGAAGATGGTGCAATCCTTACTGCTCTTTGAACATTGTCATTGTTTATAAAGCAATTCAATGTTTTTCACCCATTTGATAAAACTTTTGCTTTGACAATATCATGTGACAGCACAAGAGGAGGGAGGGAGCACTGCCTGAACAGTTGCAGTGAAAGATATCCACCTTGAAGTTCGGTTTGATTCAAATTAGGTAACAGCATTTATCCATAATAGAAGGAGGTTGCTATTGCCTCATTCTGAGCTATTTTTCAAAATTCTCCATTAGGTCTTTCATTCATCTACTTCCAATATAAAAGCATCCACTTTTCAAATGTTCTTTGATTCAAAACAGTTCAATTCCCAAAGGGCCAGATTTGCCTAACTTGATCAGACAGGCAGAGGTGGTCCAAAAATATTACCTCATTGCTTTTCCATCAATGGGGAGTGGTGAGACCTCCCAAAGCCCTTCTTTTTGTAACAAACAAAGAAACCAAACACAAGGCAGATTGCTCCATTTAGAGAAGATTATGGATCCAGGGAAGAAAGAGGTCCACGATTGCCCCCTCCTATCCTTAATTGGGGATGGAGGAGGCAAGGAGTGGCTGGGAGGCAATTTAGCCATGTTGGAAGTACACCCCAAAAGGACAGTGCCAGGAACCACTAAAGCAGTGTAAAAAGCTTAAAACAACCGTTCCCCTTTTAAAAAGTCCTGGAATAAAAGTACCAGCAAAGGGGAAAAAACACTTCAGAGAAGCTGCTCAGGCTATAGAAAGCCTGGATGTACTGCCAAGAACCATTAACAGCTGTTACAATGTAAGAAGACTTAACCAAAGAGGCAGTTTCTGAAAATACTTAAGCAGGGCAATAAAGATAAGCAGGATTAGGCTAGAAACAACACACAGAGGCATACTAGAAGTCTCCTTCCTGCCTTCCTGACAGGATTAACCTCCTAAAATGGGAAAAACAAAAGGTTGTTGGAGGGAGATGTCTTCCAACAGCTGGTTCGCCAAACTGATCAGAAAGTTAATAACTGGTTCTCGAGAACCGGTGCAAACCGGCTGAATTCCACCACTACTTACAACCATAGTGGAGTCTGGAAAGTGCAGGCATTACCAAAGCATCACATGACTGCACCCAATTTTAAAACTATTTTTGCCACAGTTGTTAAGTGAATTACTGTGGTTGTTAAGCAAGATATCACATGACTGCAGCTTTCCTGCCTGCTTCCCTATTGACTTTGCTTCTCTGAAGACAGCTGGGAAAGTTCAAATGTTGATCAGGTGACCTTGGGTGCATTGCAATGGTTGTAAGTATTTGCCAGTTAGTTTTTTCAATACTGTTGTAATGTCAAACAGTCACTAAACAAATGGTTGTTAAGCAAGGAATACCTGTATGGGAAGAGCAACTGTCAATATGCAAACAGAGATTAATGGGAGGGAGGAAGCTAAGTAAGAAACACATCTATTTGAAAGTTTGAAAACAAATAAATGTCAGCCCTGATGCACTTAATATTCATTGTGAGCAACATCATAATTCCAGTAAATTACCTGGAAATAACCAATGAAATTAAATGAAACTTACCTCTCAATACAGATAGTATACATAGAATTGTACTACAAGATTTACAGGCTTGAACTTAATGGATGGTGTTTCTGAGCTATGCACAAGATTTGATCCAAACTATAGAAAATGTTAGGTGGAATGACTTTAAGTCCCAGTGTTTTTGATGAAACATAAAATAAATCATTTCTGTTCCACTGGTTGTTGAAACTTAAGGCTGCTATCCTGTATTTTTTGGAAAACAAGACATGCTGAGACCTAGTTTGGTATAGTGATTAAGGTTGTGAGCTCTTTCCTGCTTTGGGTACACAGCCAGACGAATGACCTTGGGCTACTCACTTCTTCTCAGCCCCAGCAAACCACTTCTGAAAAACCTTACCAAGAAAAGAGTTGAGACTTGTCCAAGCAGTCTCAGAGAATCTGACATGAGTAAAAGGAAGGGAGAAAAAAATCATATGGAACTCAACAGAAGCCTCTATATCACAGCTTTCAAACTCCCGGCCCGTGGGCTGGATGCGTCATGCACTGGCCATGGCCACGCCCCATTTAGCAAAGGGGGGGAAAAGTCCCGATATATCACTTGACACTGCCATGACGACATGAGTTTGACACCCCTGCTCTACATCATCTGTGGCATTACACTACCTCTTAAGAGTCTAGAATTAGGGACATTATCTAAGAGCAAGTTCTAATTATTAAAAAAATCACAACAAAGAACATGTAAATGTTCTTTGTTTAAATAAACATATTGCTCTCCTATGGAAAATTAACAGTTCATGCATACCAGTTGTTTGCACTCAACAGAGAATTTACAAAACGATGAATTCCAGGTCTTTATTTTTATCTCATTTCTCCCTTTTCATTTTAACCATGTATCATAAAGGATGTCATCTTAACCCTTCAAGAAAAACTCTCAATCAAGTGTATTGAACATTTTTCTCTGATGCTGGAACAGAAAACAGATGGGTCTGGAACCAAACTTCTCTTGCTCCATGAACAAGAGACACTAACTCAGGTTTGTTTAATGATTCAATTATATGTATAGTATGGATTTTTAAGATGTAGTTGGTTTAAAAATGACCTTTGAAATAATTTTTAGAAAGCAGTATTGTTATTGATATTATTTCTAGAACGTTTCCATTTAAATGTCTTACAAGAGGCAGGTATATTAAGCAAGAATGTTACGAATTAAATATGCTTATGGATATTCCTATAAGTAGAAATAGTCTCAGCAGAAAAAAACCTGTAGAGCAGTATTTGTTGAAAGTTCTACAAACTGCATTGCACATGGTGGTCAATCTGATTGCCAATTTTCAGTCTTGGCATAAAGTATATACAGGATTGTTCCAGTGGGCAATGGATCTAATTTGCTCCTTAATGAACATATTAGAAGTTTATTTTAAGTGGAGATGCACTTAATTGTCTTTCAAGGTTTCAGCTGTATTGTAACTAAGTTGTATTGATATATCATTCACAAATTATCTTCCATAAAAACCAAGTCTTGGAGATTTGTTGAAAAGTCAGTAAGAGTTGAAATACTAAAAAGAGCAAGAGATGATGGATAGATATAGAATACTTCTTAATATGGTAATTGCTTCATTAGGAATTAGAAAATACAGGTAGAAAGTAGAAATTGTAGAAAGAGGTAGAAAGTAGAAAGCCCTAAGGGGGGATTTAGAATAAGTTAGAACCCCTTCCTTGGCCCATGTTTGAATACTCTGTTCTCAGTGATCTTTAGTTTTCTCTTTAGCATTTTATTCTTATTATTATTTTGCTTAATTCCTTAATTTTATTATACCGTGGTATTTTAATTAGAAGAGAAAGTAAACCACTCAGAGTCCTATTGGATTGGAGCAGCATAGAAGTCCCAGTAAAATAAAACAGAATGTTGAATCTGTTTCTAACTGAACTAAAATGTTGGAATTTATATTGTATAGACCAAAACATTCTCAGAAAATATACATATTTGCATCAAAACTGGAATCAAGTATCTTTCAAAAAAAGTAGTATACTTTATGATAATGCAGAAAGATAAACTTTGTACAGAGACAGTTATATGCAAAAGTTGAGGCACCTCTAAAGATATTATGTGCTTCACCATAATGAAAGAGAAGATGACATATACATGTAGAAAATTAAAGGCAATACTTTTCTTCAAATTTGAATGCATATTTACTACACTGTGTGCACAATTATTAGGCAAGTTGTATTTTGGAAGATTAATTTTATTATTGAACAACTACAATGCTCTCAGTCAATCCAAAATGTTAATGTTAATAAATGTTAATAAACCTCAGACCTGAATATTTAAGAAAGTAAAAGTGAGGCTTTGTCTTTCTTAGGAGAATATCTATGTGTGCACAATTATTGCGCAACTATTAGTGTGCAGAATTATTATGCAACTAAATGAAAAATGAAAATTTACCCATCTCACTCATTTATTTACATCTGCTAAAGTAAGAATAATAAATAAACAACTCAAAATTTACAAATAAACATTTCTGACAGTTCAAAACAAACCAGTGACCAATAGAGCCACCCTTCTTTTCAATAACAGTCATAAGCCTTCCATTCATGGAGTGTCCGTTTCTTGATCTGTTGACAATCAACTTTTTGTGCAGTAGCAACCACAGCCTTCCAGACACTGTTCAGAGAGGTACTGTATGCTGTTTTCCTTCACTGTAAGGAAAAGGCCCACAAGTTCTCAATAGGGTTTAGGTCATGTGAGGAAGGGGGCATGTCATTATTCTTTCATCTTTAAGGCCTTTACTGCTAGCCACACAATGGAGTACTTCAATGCATGCAATGGAGCATTGTCCTGCATAAAAATTATGGTCTTCTGGAAAGATGCAGACTTTACCACTGCTTGAAGAAAGTGTCTTTTAAAAACTGGCAGTAGTCCATCAGTCCATAAAACCTTTGAAAAATCTGTCTTCAGAAATTTCTTGGCCCAGTCTTGCCATTTCAACTTTTTAACAGATTAACAGAGTTGGAAGGGACCTTATAGGTCATCTAGTCCAACCCCCCGCTCAACTCCCCTTACACCATTTCTGACAAATGGCAGTCCAGTCTCTTCTTGAAAGTCTCAAGTGATGAAGCTCCCACAACTTCC
>JANHFK010003801.1:21200-36693 GCA_036250565.1 Sibynophis collaris | reverse complement strand
AATAAAAAACCTGGACATCTTTGCAGCCATCTAGATCAGTGTTTCTCAACCTTGGTAACTTTAAGATGTGTGGCCTTACACTCCCATATTTCCCCAGCCAGAATGTTAGCTAGAGGTCCTCCTGTTTTTTTGTAGATCAAATCTGGTAGGCTGTCTTATTACACAATACCCAAACTGCTCCCTCCCTTTCCAGAATCCCTTTTCCATCCACCGGGACCTCCTTCCCATCAACCTTTGCTCCCCGTCATCCATAATCATAGAGATAAAAAATGCAAGAGCATTGCATTCTTCAACGGAACACTTTCCCGAGGTAAACTTCCACACGATTTGAGCCTCCTTCCGGCAAGTTCTTCAAGCACAACGCAGGGCATTTAAACTGGGATTATTACATTATAGACATTGGTTGTTTGGTCCCCCCCCCCCCTTTGTCTCTCGTCTAGGCCTCATTCCCCCACGCGACCTTTCTTTCCCCCTTCGAACCCCGCCCTTCTAGAACGTCACCAGGGGCTGGCCCCGCCCACTCCGCCCCGTTGCCTCGACAGCCCCGGAGAGCGATGGGGGCGGGCAGAGGGGAGGGCGGCGTTCTGGCGCGCTTTCCGCGAGGGAGGAGGCGGGGCCGCGGTTATTTGGTCGGCCTGTGGCGCGCGGACGCTCTCTTTTCTCTCCCTCGCGTGGCTTCGTTCCCCCTCCTCCTCCTTCTCCTCTTCCCCGGTTCTGGCTCGTTCCGGCCTTCTGTGCCCAGCCATGCCCAACATCGTGCTCTTCAGCGGGAGTTCCCACCAGGATTTGTCCCAACGCGTGGCTGATCGCCTGGGGCTGGACCTGGGGAAGGTGGTGACGAAGAAGTTCAGCAACCAGGAGACCAGGTGAGCCTTAAGGGCGACGGGTCGGCCCTCCTCTGCCTCCCTTGGATGTTACCCCCGCAGTTCTCAGTGCCATCCCCAACCACCACCACCCCCGTTGAGGATTGTTCCTTTGCACTCAGGATGGTGGAAGTCGGGGCGGCAGGTAAAAGAAGGGTGGGTGTGAACCCCCTAAGTGCAGCCAAGGATTTCTGGAAATGCGCAGCCTCCTCCAGTCGCGTGTGAAAGTCTCGGCCAGTTCCTGCGTGGATGGGTCTTGATGGAGGACAAGACTACTATTAGTGTCACTTATGAGCCTTCTGATAGGGGTTGGTGGGGGTGGTGCAGAATAAGCAATAGGGGAGAACTTTATGCAATAAATCTTGCATGCGTCCAGAAGAACACTGCTCTGGATGAGTTTCCTGGCATTAAAAAAAAAAGTTCCTACTAGAACCCGCTTTAATCCCTTTGCTTCCTGTATACACCGGTGTGTTTAGTCTGGAAGCTGCTACCTACGTTTTACATCAACAGATTTACTTAGCCACAAATTGTGGCCTCGGTACACTATCTGGAATATTATCTCATTTTCCGAACTTTTGGACAACAGTCCTTTTGTATTGCTGGTATGATCTTTTTTTTTTTAATATCATATTGATACATAAAATCTCTGGGTAATCAAGTGAATTATGGACAAATTAATTCTGAGTTTAAAAATATGCCACTTATTGTCATAAACTCAAAATACATCTTGTATAAGAGTTCTACTATGTACTTTTTTAAGATTGTGTTTTGGTCACAAGTTGTAACTAGCAACTAACCAAAACTGCTGAAACTAATGAGCACTTAGCTTTACATATATTTTATTATAGCTTTAAACTGTTTTTCCCTTTGTGGTGACAGTCTTGTTTATGAAAAGAACTGAATAATGTTTAAAAATCTCTGTTGATTTCATGATTACCTAACTTTCTTGCTGCTTCTCAGCAAATGATCTGTTTTCCAATGATCATGTGACTAGGAAAAAGTTTTAGGCGAGTTATCAAGCAAAATTACAAATAATGTGAAAGTTTTTCCTTCTGAACTAATTTCACTTGGAAATATTGCACTTATGAGATTAAGAGAACATGCATTGAACATTATTGAAAAATAGTTTAAATTTCACAAGATTTGTTATAGAATGTTTCTAAGTACACTGTAGTTCTTTATTTTTAAATATATGTGCTTAACATTTCCTCCTTAAACTGCCCTAAATTAACTCAGGGAACAGTTACTTTTATTTACTCCAGATCCCATTATGTCACCTCCTGTGATCTAGCTGTGAGCTCAGAAATGCTCTGGATATTCATTAATAATTGCATAGATAAAGCTTATTATATATGTTCCTCCACAGTAAACATAAAGCAATTAAGAACCAATATAACTGGTTGTTCTGACTAATATTCTGAATAGAATGTTGTTGTGAAAGCAAGTAACAGAATAATATAAAGCTATTTATAAGTAAATTAACATTGTTAAATAGGCTTATTTTTCTAAATTTAATCTATATACGTGTTTATTGTATTATCAGTCACATTGTGTTATCAGTCACATTAAGTCAAGAATTCAGTTCATTTTATTATTTATTGTTCTTTTTCTCCTTTTGATTAACAAAAGCACTTACTTAATTATATTGATTAAGTTGTCTCATAGTCATGGAGCAACAGAATTGGAAGAGACTATGAAAGTTAACTAGTCCAATGTCCTATTCAGTACAGGAATCTACCAGGAATGTTGGACAAATGACCATCAGACTTCACTGAAAAACTCTAGGAAAGAATTCACCACTTCAAGGGCTCAGTCTGTTCCTAAGGCTGGCATTATACAGTCAAAAAGCTCCTCTTTATATCTGGCATGAACGTAATTCCTTCCAGTTTTAATCTATATTCTGCAACAAAATAAGCCTATTCCTTCTTCTATGTGTCATATCTTAGGATACTTAAATGTCATCATTATATTTTAAGACTTGAAAGAACAGGTTAGGGATAGATCATGATGAAGAAAATCTATATGGACACTAGGAGTTGAAAATGACTGATACCAATAGTCAGTTATATTTTCCTGTAGTCTCTTTTATAAGCTAGGGATACCCATTACTATTGTTATAAAGGAATATGAGGACACAAAATATTTCATGGAAAATATTTTAAGAACAGAATTGGATTTGGCATCCATTTTTCAGGTAATTCTTGGAGAGCTGAAATAGCATAAAACCCCATGGTTTTGTCAATTCATTTTTAGTCCTTGCTTGCCAATTTCTTTTTATCTGTTTCAATATTGGCACTTTAATTTTTCTGTCTCCATGTGAGTATTTTACGTAAAATGCTTCTCTATTTTTGAACGTGTTTATTCTTTTTAGTTTCATTGCAAATTCATTAATGTTATGCTACTTAAGTCTATGCTTGATCTATTTAATTGTGCATTTTTCATTTATGCTAATTTGAATGCTAATCAACTTTGACAGATCTCAAAAAACTAAGTAGAATTCGATCTAGTTAGTACAGTACTTGAGTTGGAAAATAATTGGGGCAGCAGAGTAAATCAGAAAGTTCCCCTCCCCTAAAAAATACCCAACACCATTGCGGAAGAAGATAATGACAAATCAACACTTGTAACATTATCAAGAAAATTCTCTTGATGCTGATTTGTCTTTTTATCTTCATTTTCCCCCCAATGTGTTTTGTAAATAAAATTGTTTTAAGAGAGTACAGTTGGATTCTGTAGTCAATTTGTTAAGAAAGTATGAATTTATATTTTATCATTAGAGTAATTCTGGGAGATGGCCAATAATCTTCACAATAGAATAGAATAGAATAGAATAGAATAGAATAGAATAGAATAGAACAGAACATCTTCACAGTAGGAAATGGAAGTTGCTATCGAGCTGATTTCCTATATTCAACCTCACTTCACCATCCTTGAGTTAATCTAAGTTATTAAGTAATAGGAAATGAAGTGATTCTGATACTTTGCTGATGTTTTTGTCTTTTTATTATTATCTGTCATTAAATTTTTATACCACATTTATTGCTGTTTATAAGTAACGCAAGGTGGTGAAAGTACATAATACACTTTCCTCCTCCTCTCTTACTTCACAACAACCCTGTGAGATGAACTGGGCTGAGAGAGGGTAATTGGCCCAAAGTCACCATATGTCACTGACTGGGAAATTGATGTCAGTCTTTACAGAAAACATTTATAACTCGATGCTTTGTTTTGCTGATGGGCAAATTATTAGGTCATCTCAAGTTGTATTTCTAGCTAGCCGTCTCTAAATTGGTTCCCTCTAAACATGTTAAAACTGTAGCTTCCATAATTCTTCCATAAATATAACATGGCTGATAATTGGCCAGATTGACTGAAGTCAATTCTATGATCTGTAGGATATTCATGTTTGGAAGGCATCCAGTCTAGGGAAGATCTTGCTGACTGCATTTGTTCTGTTCTTATCAGAACATTATTACATGAGTGGCTGTTTTGCACTGTGCATTATTAGAAGTGAACAATTAACCAATTGGCTTAGTATTAAAATACTACTAATCCTCTTCCTGAAATTCAGGCTATTTCCACACAACTCCAAGGAAAATGTCTGTGTACATTGATAAGGCTTGCCCTGAAGGTCAACAAACTTTTGTTCTTTTGGACCAGTTGAGGGAATGAATTCCAGAATCAACATTTGGTCAGCATGTTCAATCTCTTTTACCAGTTTCCTCCAAAATTATTGTTCCTTGCTACTTATTAGGTGTGCCTCTTTTAACTGGTTTGAAAACTAGTAATATTACCTGACCAGAAATCGTCATATGGCTAAATTAAAGTGCAATACCTAACTTCTAATCAGGCAAGATCTCATTCCTGTGCACTAAGGTGAAAGCTGTCTAGATGATATGGAGATCAGCTTCCATCAGACCTAGCCATTATGGTTAATGTTCAGAAAGCATTCCTGAATAAGAGCTAGAGCAGTGATGGCTAACCTTTTTGCCGTCATGTGCCAAAAGCGGGAGGAGCGTGGGTGGATTGTGCTCACGCGTGCCCACAGCCATAGTTCAACAACGTAGTCAGCTCTTTTCACCCCCATGTCTGCCACACGCAGGGAAAAATGAAACTCATAAATGGGTGGGAAAGGATTGTTAATATTGTACATCCTTTGTGAGCTGTTCATATAACATAGTTCACTGGAGAAGCATGAGATAGTGTAGGGCTAACTCTACTACAGTGCTTAAGTTGATAGGCTGGGAGAACTAATCTTGGGGGTGGGGTTGTTTTCTTGTTTGTTTAAACGTAACACACAACTTCATGATCCATTTATACATAGGCAATGTATTTTAATTTGTATCCTCAATTGCATTTATTCCTCTGGCAATTTCACTGAAAGATGGTATATAAACATCAACAATTAATTACTCATCCTTTTCTTTGGTGAAACCTGAATTAAGAGTTCATGTGGCAGTATTGCCAAACAGATAGCCTGACAAATGTTCTTAAAATACTAGCTTACAGTGTTTCATTTACAATGCTTTCCAAAACAACTGTCTGTAATTTAACATTGCTCCGGAACATAATACAGATTCAGGTAATAATATAACTAAAATTAAAATGTTTTTTTTTAATATTATAGGTTATCTGAACTCATTTCAAGATAATTGAAGGCCTAGACTTGAGTTAGACTATTCTGTCACACTTTCTTGTTCCTGAGAAAAGACATGGAAGCTTTAAAAAGTTGAAGATAAGCACTATGTTTGAGACCTCCACATCACCAAAGCATATATGTTATAAGCCACCCAGAGTTGTCTCCAGTAGTGAGATGGGCAGCCTATTATAATAACTAAATAATAAATAAAACACTTTTTAACTTTGAATTTGAAAGGTGTACATTAAATATAAAATCTACCTAACCCAATTCAAAGAAGGGGTGATTCGATTTTGCCCTATTTTTCCATCCCTCTCTACCAATAGTTTAATCAGTGTGTTTGTCATTTTGGGAACAGCTTGTAGATGTTATCCCATCAGGGCTAAACAATTGTTTATCAGCTGCTGTCTATTAAATAGTAGAGTTGTGAGGGCAGTCTGCATGTGTCAATCTTCTATTTCATCTTTGTGCACTGCCCAGAGTTGCTGCTATGAGAGGGGTGGTCATGTAAAATACGTAAGTAAAAATACTGTTTCACACTTGTTGAAGTTTCATAGGTGAAATTTATATTGGGGTTCAGCTTTCTGCACAAAATGGTTGCATTGACTTGAATGCAATCCAATTCAGTGAAATGGATTGGGATATGAACTATACTCGTAATGGGTGCATTGTGTTGCTTTGACAGTAGAGCTAGTCCTTATTTAACAGCTGATAATTATAACCCTGGCTACATATGCATGCCTTGCAGATCATCTCTATGACCGGCTGTGGTGTTCTGCGATTACATGACTGTAATTTATGATGTATTTTCGTTTGTTTCTGGCATTTTTTGCTGATTTCAAGCATAAAATTGCCATTTAGGTGGATAGGTTCACTCAACAACCACAATGAAAAAGGCTGGAAAATTACTTCTGGTCATATGGGTACTTCAGTTTACGACCACAAAGATTTACAGGCATAATTCTGGGCTCAATTATGGTTATAAATTGAAGATTACCTGTAGTTAAAATAGGGAACCGAATAGGCTTGTCCCACCAAAGGAAAGTTAGCATATTCTGAATTGTGAGGACCAGCCATAGATTTCTCACAACATGGTTACTGTTGTGGGATTGACTATAAATGGTTTCCATTGTAGACATAGCTAGTCTACATGACCATTGGCCAGAAGGCAAACTGATTAGATTGCCTCTACTCTCCCCAAGTGCCCAGAATGTTCTGTATTGTTCTTATCTTTTATTTCTTGACTCTAGGGAAGCAAAGAACATTCACCATTTCTGTTTTATAAAAGTATTTACAGACTGCTGTATAGTAAAAAATTGGGCAATTGAAATCTTTGATTTCAACACTATTGCTTAGTTAGTATTTTATCATTAATATTTTTTGTTTATTTTTAAAAAATATTAAAAACTTTAATAAACTTTCAATATGTTATAGTTGTGTGATATGATGTATTGATCATTGTATCAGTTTTAGTCTGTTTTAATTTTACACTGTTTGCCCTTTTAAAATTGTATTGACAATCTCTATCATGGCAAAGTAGAAGGCGATATGAATAACTTATTATTTTTCCCAAAGAAGTAGCAATTTTCAGTTACAGAATCAGATCATGTGTTTACACATCGTTTTCATCTCATTTCCTAACTACTGATTTGGCATGCTTTAATAGAGAATTTGAACAGAAAGATCTGAATTACCAAATTTAATAAGTTGCATAAAACAAACATAGATGTTGTGTTGAGAGAAAAAACCTTACTTAATGCCCTTTCATCTATATCGTCATTTCTGAAGATTGCTTAAACTGGATGGGGGGTGAAGAGGAGGGGAGGATGATTAGTTAATTAGTAATTTTGTCCTTGATACATGTGGAATAAAGTGATTTTTGTAACAGTCTGATGCAAAAGTTAGGCTCTGATAACTTCAGTTAGACAACATGACCTGTGGAAATCGGAATGATCTTCCCAGTTGATGTTTCATTGTTGTTTTTTCTTTAGGAAGGTGGCCATGATTGTTGAAAATGACAATCACCTGGCTGTGGCCGAAGCAGCCACAACTTTGCCAGAGTTCAATCCCTGGATTTTGGACACATTCTGTAATTTACATTCTGTAAATTAGACCATTTAATGTATGTTGATTCAAAAATTGCTGCCCTATGATGCACTATTTCACCCAACTGAAGGTTACAAACAATCAAATAGACACAAAGAGTTTCAAAAGTATATAGATAAAAAAGAAGAAATGTCTTTAAAACTTCCATATTCACTTAATTCTGGATGTCTCATGTATTGTATGTTGTGCTGATTTATTGCATTTTAGGGCTACTTTGTACATTATAAAATAGTATAGCAATTGGAAAATTGAATTAGGGATAGGAAGCTCAAGTTAATATACAATTACATTCCTCCATCTTGAAGTGATGTAGTCTGTAAAACAAATATAGGTTCCTTTCTGAGTTGCATTTTTATCCCCTAAGCAGACAGCCAAATACCAAGGAAAGTATTGTCCTATGTGCATTTCAGATATAGTGCTGAGTTTTCAGGTGGCTAAATGCAAGTGTTACTTGGCTGAAAGGCATAAAAATGTATTTACACTCCTACTGATGGGATGGATTGAAATGACTCCATTGCTCTTGTTTCTTTCCTAGGTTCAGTTCTGATGTTTTTTGTGCAGTGAAGCTTCATACATGTTTTGAACTGCTGCTTCCATTATTTGTTATGGATATTAATTAATTTTAAAAATGAATTCTACAACAAAAATAATGACACCTCAAAAATCTTTTCTTCCTCATTTTTTTAAGAGGTGCAGAAGTTCAGGCTGAATGCTATTGATTGCCCAGTCTACAGAATGGGATGACTTACACTGCTTTCAGGGTGTTGGTTTGAGAGAACACTCATGTTAGGGTGCAAATAAAATATCTTAACTTTCCTGCAGCTGTTTTCAAAAAGTGCATTTTAAAATTGTTTCCTTAAGGAACTGTAGAACAAACTTTTCATTATTGTTACTGATTCCCACCCTTCCAAAAATGTCCTCAGAGGTCTGTATGGTTCTCACCCTGATGTTATTCAGAAAGTTGTTGAAAAATCTGTATTTTCCTAGACCTTGGGGTATAAGGTAGATGCTGAGACCTTGTAGGACTTTTGTGTTACTGAATTTTTTCCCCTGGATGATCTATAAGCTTTTATTGTTTCCTGGTTTGAAAGTTGTAAGCCAGATACAGTCTTATGGACCTGGGTAGCCTCTAAACTGCATAAATAATAAACGAAACCTATGATGAAGCTAAGCATGTGAATATATGAATGGAAATAAATTAGTCCATAAATGAATGGTGGGTATCTGAAAAGCAATGCAAACAGGCTCAGCATATAACCACTCCCTGCTTACTTTTATTTATTTCTGAAGACGACTAATGTGGAAAGAAGCCAATTATGAATGCAAAATGTTAATGGTCTGTAAGATTAGAGTGCTCAGTTGTCATTGCTTCACAGCACATATTTTATTCTTTCAGTGTGGAGATTGGTGAAAGTGTTAGAGGAGAAGATGTGTACATTGTCCAAAGTGGTTGTGGAGAAATAAATGACAACTTGATGGAACTTCTCATCATGATCAATGCTTGCAAGATTGCATCATCTTCCCGTGTGACAGCAGTAATTCCATGTTTTCCTTACGCCAGACAAGATAAGAAAGATAAGGTAAGTGAGGGGTGGGAATTCTCCATTAGCCAATTTATTAAGATTCTGAAGCTAATGCCCTGAAATGGAGAGAATTTATTTACAGACAAACTATTTGTTTTGTAACTGATTTGTTTGGTACAATATTTTGTGAAGTGCACAGAACCAACAATGTTGTTATTGCACAAAATGAGAACTATGATGATATATGAAAAAGCCAAAGTTTTTTAGGATTACACGTCTGCCTTTTGCTATTATATTATTTAAAATGGAAAAAGTTCTTAAACTTTAGTTAGGACACTAAATGTATTGAGCATCTGGGCTACTGCAAAATGTTTATTGTACTGGTATTTGTAATTTTTTTTTCCATTTAAAAGTAATTTTAAACTTTACTGAAGTAGAGAGAAATTTCATTTCATGTATTCTTCAGACCATGTGGCTGCAAACTTTTAGTCTGTAATATGCAGTGCTAAAGAATTCTTAAACCCAGTTTGGATTATTGCTATATTATGACCTCAGTTTTTTCAGCATCTTCCAATCTGGTAAGAAAGTTGCATAATGTTAACCTTGTTTATTTACCATTTAAATTATGTGACCAATGGTAGTCAACTTATATTTTTTAAATTTGCCTTTAAAATTAGCTTAAAATGTGCAACCTATGCATGCTTTTCTATTGCCAGGAAATGTAGTATCACTACAGGCAAATACAGAGGTTCTGGCCCAAATTAAGATTTAGAGCCATGAAAGTAGAATGCCCAATTTTTCCATATCATAAAATCTTTAGATGAAAATAAATTACAACTTCACTTGACGTCTGATGCCAAGCGTACTACAAGAGAAAGGAAAAGAAAGTTAGGAAACAATGTCCTGATTTTGGACTGATGTTTCTTCCTTCACTCCACTTTAAGTGAGAAAAGACTGTTCTCCAAAGCCACCACCATGTAGAGGAGGAAGAGAAATTCAAATCTATTTTTAAAACATAGTTTACTAAAATATTTTTTCAGATGTATGTTACATGTGTGTCCATGTGAATGGAACAAAAAAGACATTAACTGTTGCATTGCACTGTGGAATTTGTAAACTTTCTAATCTTGAGAGATAATTCCCAGTAACGCCATCTGCATGGCCACTAATAATACATGGAGCTAGGGCCATGGCTTCTGTACCATGGAGAAATAGCTCTAAAATGCAGGGAGATTGTAATGCCTGCCTTCCATTGTAATACCCCTGGTGCCTACAGTATTTGACTCAATATTTTAAACAACAGTGATGGCAAGCTGGGCAGGTATTGTAACAAAAGAAATTTTTAAAAATTAAGTTTAAGAATATTAATAGCAAGATTATTCCATCCAGATTTTAACATAGAATATAATATTCCTCTGTACAAAATAAATTATGTTGTGTCTAGTGTTATGTTACCTTATAGAAATCTTTCCATGCTATGTTTAATTATTTCATTTAATTCTGTTAATTCTGCTGCTGGCCATACCTTAATAATCTGCTTCTGATTATATATTTTCTTGGGTTTCAGTATTTGGCTACCACAATTTTTGCAACTGTGAGCACAACAGTCGAAAACCTATGCTTAGATAATCAAGTGAGATACTCTTGGAACTTAGTGAAATAGTCATTTTCATTTTTTATCCAAATGCTTTGTATAGTAAAGAAAATCTACCATTTATGTGAACAATAATCTCCAGTAGTTGTCACATTAGAAGTTGTACTTAATAGTCACCATGGGGTATACTGTCTCATGGCAGTTTTCTTTCCCTTCAGTTATGCTTATGTACTTCATAGTTATCTTTAGTTATTTTATTTATTAAATTTGCATATCTCCCAACAACCCTGAACTATTCACAAATAAACACATATTCTAAAAAAATACAATTAGAAACAAGCATAAAAAAATCAAAGATGGCAAAGTTAATAGTAACCCACAAAAATGGGACACAAGGACAATCCCATTCACTCCAAGGGGCTTCATTCACCCTTGCTAAAGGCTTGGGAGAAGAGTTTCAATGCCCTTATTCCATCCAAATGCTAATATTAAACAATTGTGACTTTTTCCTAAATGGATTTTTAAATTGTTTCTACTTCAAAGATGTCCTGTATTTGTTACAATATATATTTGTATTCTTTTTGAATACTATATATGTAAGTTCTATATGTGGACATATGATCTTAAAAGTCTAATTCCTGACTTACATTGTTTCATAAATGAAAATATTGAAACTAGACATTTCAAATGTGATTTACCTATTTAATTCTTCAAATCATATGCAACATCCATCTTCAAATGCATGAATAGATCTGTTTCTTAATGAACCCTACAATATTTTGTTTACAATACTACATCTTTGTAAATGAGAAAAGTCAGTTGGGATTTTGATAAATTTTACTGAAATGGTTTTAAATTTGTCCTGTTCTTGCATATGAGGATTTGCACATTTCATTAATTTGCTTTTATTGTGTTTTCCTATATAGGACCAAGGTAGATGGGTAAGTGGTACCTTGCAGCTATCTTAACTCTAAAATATACCATGGATTATTACAATCTCAGCATACCCATTTTTATCTCAACTGCTGGAGTCTCATTGCATAATATTTAATTACCATTGGAGCAAGTTTTATTTGTAGGCACTGTAAAAGCAAGAGCCTGGGACTTTTGCCATTACAAATAAGTTAGCAATTTTTTTTTAGTGTGACAAAGTTCATACTGAAATCAATACAAAGTTTTTCCAAAGTAAATATGTTAGCTGAAACGATATCTTAAATACTTGCCAGACCAAGAAAACTTTAAATCTGCCTATTTGCTCAAATCATGTGTGTCTTGTACATGAGCTGTATAAGCAAAGTGTGCTCCTATATTATTGCAGAAATAGCAAAAGCTGATATCTTTCCACATTATCAGTATTACAAGAGAGAAAATTTATCGGTTGCATAAGCATGAGAAGCAAGATCATGTCATTTAACTTCATAGCATTCTAGAAGAGTGTAAGTCAAAAAGTGTGGTAGACAAATTCACCTGCCTGAACCCAACTGTTGGATAAGGTTCAGCAGCTTTTCTGAATCAGTGTCATCATAAAAAGTTGTATGTCATTGCTTGTTACTAGGAATACTTAGGAAAAATATTTTTTTTCACATAGGGAAAATACATGTTTGTGTATTATCAAAACTAGATCTGAATTCTTGAAATTTCAAAGTACCATATGATGAAAGAGAAGGAAACTTTTCTTTCAGGGAGTTTGTTCCAAAATGTAAACAAGTGGATAAAGAATTTGAAGTTGCCTTTTTGGCTTAGAATGACTATGTTTGAGATGTTAACAGTCCTGTTACTTGTTTGATGTAGGGCCATCAGGACTGTAGATTAGAAAGTTGAAGAAGTCAATGGCAAATCAGTGTTACTGCTGCAAAAAATTTACATAACTGTGCCCATGTCATCACCAAAAGTGGTGTGGCTACTGGTACCTTAATTTTTTATAAAACAAAAAGAATTCCCTTTTTTGCTGCCTTTGGACATCTTTGGAATAATGCATTTTAGTGATGCTTACTCTCCGAAGCAAATTATAATTTTAAAAGATTTGGAATAGTTTTAGGGATATTTAGGGCTATTAGTCCTGAGGATTCCTGTAAAAAGTTATTTTCCTGTCCTGTATTTGTATTAACTCTACCTAACTGTCTATAAATTTTCTCCCTTTCTTTGGACTTTGTGGTAATAGTACTCTAGGTAAACCAGAATAACTGGTTGAAACCCTATTCTCAGAGTTTTTTCCAAAAAGCACAATTTGCCTAATAAACCTGGCTAATGTTTGTCTTCTTTAATTGTATTTATTTGTTGGTTTGTTTAATTTTTATATTGCCCATCTCCTCTACAATGTGACTCTGGGCTGCTTACAGGTTGTATCTTTTCTGAGGATCAAGCTCAAATATTTGAAATAATTACTGGTCTTTTAGCTGTCTACTATTGCTCCCCTAATCATAAGCTTTAAATTGAATTTTACCATATAACTTTTGATGTAAATGACATAGCTTTATCTCACATCTCTTTAAAAAAAACAAAACCCTGTACTGCATTTTATTTGAATGATTATTTTTGCTTTTGCTTGCTGAAATGAAATTTATGGAAGTTTTCTGCCTCATGGCTTTTTAGTATTTAAATCACTGCTTGAAATCTTGCAGTTTTGTTATGTGCAATATGCCTTTTTGGTGAGCTGTCATTTTTCCTTTAATTGTGAGATATTTGCATGGATTGTTCACAAATCAAAGGAACTGAACAATTGTAATGCCTGGTTGAATTGTGTAGTACACATAACTCTGAATTTAGAAGAAGCACTTTGCCTAGCCCTTCTAATTAATATAGCATATGTCCACAACTCCATAAGCCAAACGTTTTTAAGGGACTGTAGAGTAGCTATAGAGAATGACAATCCCAGGAAAATATATGGCTGCTTTAATAAGTTGTGCAGACAGATATCCTCAGAATGCTTCTTCATTCTTTCAAGCACTTTTTTCTTTGCCTTGAAGCACTGCACAGTTCCACTGTCCCTTGCTGTGTCATTAAAACAAAACAAAAAAGGGAGAACAAAGATGGGAGGGACAACGCTTGTTATAGCTTGGTAGGGCCAATACTATGAAAAAATAATATTCCAGAAAAAACATGCCTGTTGAGTTTCAACTTGAATAGGAACATTACTGTTTGGAAAGAATGGTACAACTTTTGATGGAATTCCTACTTGTTTTGTGTAAAAATAATTTGTAGCAATAAATATAGACTTTTAAGAATTATTTTCAAAGTTTATAAAATCCAAATTTTGTTTCTTCAGAGCAGGGCTCCCATTTCTGCAAAACTTGTTGCCAACATGTTATCAGTTGCTGGAGCAGACCACATTATCACCATGGATTTGCATGCTTCCCAGATCCAGGTAATTATGAGTCAGAGATAAACAACACTTATGCAGATGTACCTTCTGGTGACTTCATGGGCATCTCTGAGTAGTTTTAGTGTTATGTTATATACCACAAAGATCACAGAAAGAAGACATATAGCACTGCAGGACATTAACATTTTTAACAACAACAAAATTGGATTTTAGGAAACTACTGAACAGAACCAGCAAAAGGAAGCAAACCAAAAATATTCAATATTTCTATGGTATCCTTTAAAGTACACTTTAAAAGAAATAACTGGAGCAAGATTTAATTTAATTTAATTTATTTAGACTTCTAGACCGCCCCTCTCCCTTGCGGGACCAGAATGACCAAAGAAGAAACATAAAGAGATTATAGACCTTCCGTACAATTCAAGTACAACTGTCAGGCTGGAAATGTATTCACCTGAGAATCATGTGAATGGTGGAGAAGTGTCAAGTCAACAATTCAACAAATGAAAAACATAAATTTCAGAAAACTTTCAGTGATAATTGGGATTTTTAAAAAACACCTTGAAAACTGAAAATGCATTCCAGGCAAATGTAGAGCCAGCAAATTAAATTGGAAATCTTTCTTTTGCTTGCATAATCCTCCCATCTAAACCATGCTTCACATTCTCTGAACTCCTATACCTGGCTCCCATAGTCCTTTACACCGCAATTCTACAAATGCTGCCCTTTGATAAGGATAAACTGCCAAGAATTTAGGGAATGTATAAAATAAATTGCCAGTGTAGGACCATTCAGTGGACAAGCTGGATGATCCATAAAATGCAGGATAAAAGGAATATTGTGTTAAAAAACATAATATTTTAAAAAGGAGCCAAATAGCAAAATAGCCCTGCAGAATAAACAGTTACAAAATAGAGCCACTTATACAGTCTTTTAGCTCAGGCTGAAATAGATTTGAGTCAGCACTTAGTGTCAGTAAATTGGTATTTCCTTTTAGACCTTTGCATTCTAATGTGTATCTCTGTGGAGGATTTATCTGCATGCTTCATTTCCTTAAATGATTGGGCACAACTAGTTAGAGGTTATATTTAGGACATAAATATATTATAGCAGTGATTTAGCCCACCTTTCCACATACCATACTTTTCGGAGTATAAGACGCACTTCCCCCCCCCCCAAAAGAGGATGGAAGTATTGGTGCGTCTTATACACCGAATACAGCCATTTTTGGTCTCCCAAAACCCTGCACCGAACTTCTCATTTTTGCGAAAAGCGGGCCTGTTTTTCACAAAAATGAGGCACGCAGAGGCTTTGGGAGGCCTGCAGAGTGCTCCTGTGGGCTAGGGAGAACAAAAATGCCACCATTTTTGTGAAAAACAGGCCCTTTTTTCGCAAAAACAGGGCGCACAGAGGCTTTGGGAAGCCTGCAGAGTGCTTCTGGGGGCC
>JANHFK010003800.1:58953-69443 GCA_036250565.1 Sibynophis collaris | reverse complement strand
AGAGTTAGCATATTGCCCCCAACAATCGGGGTCCTCATTTTACCCACCTCGGAAGGATGGAAGGCTGAGTCAACCTTGAGCCGGTGAGATTCGATCTGCGGTGAGATTTGTCTGGCTGTGGATAAAAATTCAATTACAGTTGATTTCCAAATATTCAAGACCTTTTAACAACAAAATAACTGAAATATAGTTTGTTGCAAATAATTGAAGTAGTGGCGTGCATTATTCAACATCATACAATGCATCTTGCCATTTTGTACTTGTGCTCTCAAAGTTTACATTTAGGATAGGTATTTATTCTTACTAGTAAGGAGTAAAACTAAACTCAGTAATTGATTAAGAAGAAGTAAGAGAAAGAGAGGATAGTAAATGTGTTCTTTCCATGCTGTTTTCATTTAAACTTCTTGCCAAAATTATACACAGAGAATAAAAACTGAGACTTAAACTTCTAACAAGTCCTTCAATACATAAACAAATTAAAGGTCAGACTGAGGTTAGCGGCTTCTTCAAAAATAGAAATGGCATCAATCACCCTTTCCCCATGAGCAAATCTGTAATGATCAGTTAGCCACATAAGAAATATTCAAAAGTATTTTCCCTTGTGGATTGTTTTTGTGCTGCAAGTAATAGAGCAAATCCCAAGATGTACTGGAAAAAGGCAAATCAACAGTGATGGGCAAAGGGAATAATTCAATCAAAGGTCAACAAGGGAAGAAAATGGTAGGAATCTGTGGGAGGATGAGAAGAGATAAAGGCAAAGCAGCTATACCACATCCCCTTTTAGATGTGGAGGAGATGGGACCAGAGGATTTTGCTGGTGAAGAAACCATAACAGTGTGTAATGATCTCCAGCTGTTGAAATAAAAGGCCTATTCTGGGATTCATTAATAGAAGGAAAGGCCTCCAGACCTTTCATGGAGAGCTCAGACAAATGTGGTGATCAATTAAAAGTGGGGAGAGGATACAGGCAAAGAAGATTATTTTAACATCTGGTCTGTGTGAAACATAGTTTTTTGCAACAATAGGCTGGGTCCATCAGAACACCACATGTTCACCCCAAAAGAAATCCTCCTTAAATATCATCTTGCTAGTTGAGATAGAAGCTATTCACCCTAAGTGGGCATATTTACACTGAGAACATCCCACTTCTTGGATGTTTTCCAGATGGCAGAGAATTTTTGGTATGGGCAACAGTTCAGTCCATCAAGACCCCTTTGGCATTCTAAAATAGTATAGTTCTCAACTTTTCCTGGCTTAAATCCTACCAAGCTATCAAAAAAAAAACCTGACTCCTACCACAAATAGAAACAAAAGCCCACTTTTTCAACAAGTGTTCATATGTATTCAGTTAATATGGTTGGTAACACAATCAGCCAGATATTTAGATTAGATTTGCCAAACATGTCCTTCCCACGGAATAGGGATATGCAGATGTTATTTAATAATTACACAATTTAAAGATTTAATTCAAGTTATAGTGACACCTTCTATGTTCCATGTAGATTACTTCTCAGACTCACATTTGGTTAGCATACCCAACAATTGAGAACCAATCTTGTCCCCATATAGGCTTCCCCATCCACTTAGACTAAAATCAGAGGCCCACTGATTCAACATAGTCAGCTCCTGAATCTTCCCAGGTGAAAGTTGTTTTTATCTTTTTCTTTCTATGTTTTTTACATTTTCAGTACCTAGTGTTATTACAGATTTTAATGTATAGCTAATTAAGCTAGGCTATTACAAGATCTCTATTTAGCTTGAAGTGCAAAATATTAAGTTACAGGTTTTGGGAAATGGTTTATTTACATCTTTATTGGTTATATTTTAGAGTTGTTAGACTTTGATCATGTAACCATCACAAGTCTGGGAACCAGTCATAAATTTACTTTTTCAAGGTTGTCATTAGTTTGAATAGTCATTAAACAGGGCAGACCTGGGCTGTAATCAAGGACTACTCTTGCCAAAATACCAATGGCTCAATAAGATCTGCCCTTTAATGTCTTAGACTGCCAGGAGATACAACTGAAGTTTCTTGCTATGTATGATCACACACCAAGGTTCAAAGAGAGTATCAAATTCAAGATACAACCAGGATTTTTCAGTCTAATCAGAT
Organism: Sibynophis collaris; assembly: GCA_036250565.1. Classification (NCBI taxonomy): domain Eukaryota; kingdom Metazoa; phylum Chordata; class Lepidosauria; order Squamata; family Sibynophiidae; genus Sibynophis; species Sibynophis collaris. The sequence goes on along the minus strand of JANHFK010003800.1, from coordinate 67,330 downwards.
ATGACAACCAGCCAGTAAAACTATGCCATTATTGGAAACCAAGTGAGTTATGGAAAAAGAAGGAAAACCCTAAATGCCATGTGATATATTCAAGAGTAGAGTGATTCTCCATGAAGTAAAGAAGAAATGTATCATCTAGATGAAAGGACTCATGTTTTAAGCCCTTTCTGAAGCCTTGCCAATTGGTCTGTTGGGAAACATCTTTCTACAAACAATCCTTATAAAACTCATACATACATAAGTTGGAATATCTTAACTGAGGCCATAATTATGATCTATCGTAGGATGGAAGTGAGATTAGAATTCCAAATCACGTGCCATATTATTCCCCAATCAATCTACCTTGCATGGGAGCAAAGGCAATCACCACCCCTCTGATTCCAGCTTGTGATTTACAATATGTGCAGTGGAATGAATCAAGGTATAAAGCCTGTTGATTCCGTATGCCAGACTGACACAAAATAGTGCTAAAATAGAAAATAAGTGCTAAAATAAGAAAAACTGGACAGTAGCTCTATAAGAAAAGCAAGTTAAGCTATTTCAGAGAAGCTGAAATATCAAGGAGCACTAGTATTTTGAAAAAGGACTATGGAAATACACCTTTTTTTTTTGTCTTATTTACATACTAAGCAGTTTTGGCTTGGTTCAAAATCTTTGCCTGCAGGAATACCATGAGGGACCCAAGAATGGAATGTTAATGCAAAGTTGTCTGAAATATTTCAGCGGGGAGTTGGCTAAAGAAACATGTCTTCACTAGGCTTCCTAGATTTATTGCTTACATTTTTCGTATCTTTGTCCAAAGATGAGCTTTCTTTTTGCTTTTCATAAACACACACAATGGCACCTGGTGGTTCAGCCAGTTACAAAATTATACCTATTGAAGTCTAAGCTTTGTGAGTGAGGATTTGACTCTGTACATTCACAGAAGAAACTGTGATCCAAAAGAGATTCACATTTGAGAAAAGGGAAAGGTGACTTTTGCTTTCCCTTTTGCTTTTCCTTTTTCCTTTCCCTCTACCGTTTTCTTGTATCGCCTCATCCATTTTTCCAGTGGGTTTCTATGGCCTCCAGAATATTTGTTTCTCCCAATGGGAAGGGTCAGCCAAAATAATCTTCCCGTCTCATTGATTGCAAAGGAGTGCTCCAGAAGCAGACTTCCAGTCATAGACCTCAAAAATCAACTATGAAAAATCCCAAACATAGGGCAGGAAAAATATTTGCTCTCTTGCAACAGAGCAACTATTGCAATCTTACTAATTGAAAACAGTATGCCTGTAGCTACATTAGGCAACTGTATATAGGCCACCTCCTTTCTTTTCAATGCCACAGTGAAATTTTTGTAAAAGTAAGTTCTGACAAAATAATAATGTATGCTATCAGTGCATTTAAAAGATACTATTTGTATGATGGCCCTTGAAGACTGCTTCTGGCTATTTATAAAGTGGCCATCAAAAAAAAAAAAAACCTTATCAGGTTTGCACTGACAAAAGTGGAATATAGCATGCTGGCTGGAGAATTCTAGGAGTTGAATTCCAAACATAAAGTTGCCAAGGTTGAAAAACACCAGACAAGATCTTTGAAAAGCTGTTGCTTTTAAGACATTCCAGGTTTAGAACTTGTTTTCAAAGGGAGTCCCTTCAACCCAGATAGTAGGCTTCAAGGTAGTCTGGGTGAGGACTCTGAACCATTGGTAAGTGATTATCAAAAGTAATTGCCTGAAAGTGCTGTTTACCATGTTCATTGATCCAGGCTGTTCCCAGACTAAGTTCCAACTAGCTATGAAACTCCTGGGCTTGGTCTGTTCAGTTGCCAAGAAATAAATTGCACGATGTCAGTTTTCCAGAACTGATTGTAGACATCTTCAGGCTTAGTTCCAGCTTTCAGTAGTTGTCACCTTCCAAGTATTCAATAAAACCTCTTATTAAAAGTGTATTTCGAAAGATTTTGCACTATCTCCCACTTGGTTGTTCTTCTTTGAGGCATATGGTTTTAATAACTAATGTTATTAATGTTTTATTTATAAGCCAAAACAATGTTGTTAAATCTGAAAGGAATAACAAAAAGCCACTTGTTGAAGGTCATTCTACAGAAAACAACTAACTTCATGAGCATTGGAATTGCAAGGGGAAAAAACAGTTTTTCCATTCAAAACTATTTTACTTCTCTTGACCATCATGTTTATCTATAAAAGCAGTGAACTAATCATCTGCACAATTAAAAGCTTTNNNNAAAGCTTTTTAGAAGATTTAGCAATGGTCTAAAATCTGAGAGAATTCAATTAGTTAAATTTTTACAATGTCAATTTGTTTCTTTTTTTTTTGTTTAATTTAGTTATTTGACATAGTATTTTAGGGTTGTTGTTTTTTTTGTCCACCAAAACCATTTTGCCCATCAAGTTTAGGGCACCAAATAATTAAGTCTGTTAATTTCTGTTGGCTCACTTTTTTATTCTAACAAATAGATTAGGGCTATAAATTTGTGGTTACCAATTTATGCATCCATGTCATAATCATAAAAAGGATATCATACCAGTCAGTTACATCTACAGTGGGCAAAACCTTTTGGACATCAGATTGCAACACTTTATATTACTTTAAATTTGTTTGCATTTGGTTTTTAAAAAGAGTTTCCCCATTTGGGGAGCCTCTCTCTTATCTATTCCTCTATGTCTATGTCTCTTGCTGAGGGAGTATTTAATTAAATAAGAATTCTCAACTGCTCTGAAAATAGGCATTTCTGCATGAATCCTTCAATAATATTTTTAAATGATTTGGGAATGCTCTGTCTATATAGCTGTTTGTCTATTATATTGATTTATGTAGTACAGCTATCCATCTTGCAATTATGACTGGGCAGTGAACACAGGTTTAAAAATAGTCAATAATAACAATCAACAACAATAATAGCACAATCGATGGTACAGGCAATCAAACTCAATCCACACAACCACAAGATGTCAGAGAAAGCCACAGTGAGTTGTATCTATTGTCAGTTGAGCCTTACTTCTTCTTTTTTTTACTTTATATTTTGTCTCAAACAGTAATCTAGGAAGAGAGAGAATGAACAAGTTAGCACTTTGCCACATTACTGGCATAGCAGTCAATACAGTGCTTGTTTGTTTGTGCTTTGAATCACAGTCTCAACATTGAAGTATACAGAAAACCCACATCAGTATTTACATTCTGATTCTCACCACTCCAGGCGCACAAACTCTGAGTAATTAGAACCCTACACCAGCGGGTTGAAGATTTGCCTGTCAGCAAAGAGGAAAAAGAGAAAGAACCAAAACATATCAAGGAAGCCCTCAGAACTTGTGGATATCCTAACTGGGCCTTTATCAAATCCACAAAAAGAATCTCCTTCAAGAACTGACGAAAAAGAGAACAACACGTGGAGCAACATTATCATTCCATATGTTGCAGGAATATCTGAAAAGCTCAGGAGGATTTTCAACCAACACAACATACATGCACACTTTAAATCCTAGAATTCATTAAGACAGAAGTTTGTCCAGCCGAAGGACGAAATACCCAGACACAACAAAGCAATGTGGTATCAACAGTGTAATGCAGCAAGTCACATGCAGACCTGGATATTGGGGAAACAAAACAACTGCTTCTTGCATTGTTGGTTTTCTCTTCTGAAGGTCTCTTGTGATTTTGGCAACATAGATTCGCATTTGGAAAAATAAATTTTAAAAAACCTCAGTCTGTAAAAGTCTGCATTTGTTAGTCTTATCAGATGTTCATGACTGTCCCGTAAAATCTTAAGGAATTTGGAAGGCTTTGCTTGGGAGTCATAAAATGTTATTGTTAGGTTTGTCTTATCATAATTTGGAATGGGGTTGTTTATACATGGCAGGGAATCAAGTACTGGCAAATAAATTATCACAGCCAAGGTCACCCATGTTAGCTCCTCCATGCTTATTATATTGTTTAGCATTTAGTATAACAGGGACTCAGGAGAAGGTTCACATTCTAAAGCATTTGCTAGTTTGAAAAATAAATCAAAATAGTTTCACCAAGCATTAGGTGGTATGTTAGTAAAGGGAGGGGGCTGTTTTAAAGGCACCATTTCACTATCAAATCTTTAGCAAAGTTAGTTTTGGGGTTTTTTGAGCAAAACATTTGGATCTATTTTATTTTTTTTAGTAAGTAAGGGCAGTGAAAGTCAATAATACTGGTTCCCAGAAAGACTGCACACTCAAGACTTCTTTGGGAAGCATTTTTATCTTAGGAACACAGTTATGCTGAATCAGTCCAAAAATGTTGGCACAGTAACTATTTCCAGGATTTTAGACTTCTTTCCCCCAACAATCTTTACTGGAGTTTCTAGCAGTCAAACTAGATACTTTCTGAACATCACACAGGTGTTCACTACGGAGTTACAGCCTTGGGTCACTGCTTCCCACTTAACTCTTGGAAATATTTTACCCTGGAATGTGGCAGAAGGTTAATACTGTCAAGTCTTCTTTTGTTTGTCTCAAGAGAGGCCTTTTACTCCTAAATGGGGTTTCCATGTGCTAGCAATCACCTAAAGCAGTGTTTCTCCATCTAAGGGCTAGGGATTTCCATGAGCTGAAGCGGACACATCTTAAACTTGCAAAGGTTGAGAAACATTTACCTAAAGGATTTTATTTTAATTTATTTATAACATTTATTTGCTGTCCATCTCATATCCAATGTAAAAACAACATTGAAAGGCATTAAAATCAGCCATTGTTTTTTTTAAAAAACCACAGCAGATAAAAACATTAACAGATAAAATCATGGACACAAGATGGCAAAGAAGGCAGCCAGACAAATGGGGAGGGGTAAGGTGGGGTTTACCGTAATTTTAATTAATCAAACACTTCCAGTATGAAGCTCCCCCAGTGGGGCCGAAGCCTCTGGCTGAGCCAGGACTTAAGGCTTTTTCGAAACCTCACGAGGGTGGAAGCCAATCTCACTTCAGGGGGTAAGATGTTCTAGAGGGCAGGAACCGTGGCAAAGAAGGCTCTTCTCCTGGATCCCACCAGTCAAAATTCCTTGGCTGAGGGGATCCACAGTATGCCCCCTATGTCAGTGCAGCTGGGGTAGGCCAGTCCCATCAGGGTGAGATGTAGAGGATGCGACTTCCTTTATTTATTACTGTGATTACCAGGCATATAAATGTAAAAAAATATTGTTCTTCATCATCATCATTATCAAAATTACCTGCTGTCAGAGGACTTTATGGCAAGGTAGAAAGGAAATCCTATAGAAGAATTTCATGTCTCCTTTGATGATATCTCTGATGGTGAGGGTTTGCTCATTAAATGAAAATACACCTGGACCTGATCATTCACAACTGAAATGGACCACATGTCCTGAGGAAACAGGGTGAGAAAGGAAGGCTAACTCAGTTTCAGTTTATTTGAATTTGTATACCGCTCTTCTCCCTTCCGGGACTCAGGGCGGTGAACAGACATAATTAAAACAATGTGATACAATATATAAATAAATAAATATAAACTTTAAAATATTTTAAAATAAATTAAACAGCTTGTCTGTTCTAAAATATCTTAAAACATTTAAAATCCCCTATTAAAACCCTTAAAATCCTTAAAACCCCCATGGGGCAGCTTTGTTCTACTATTGTCTATGACAGAAATGCAATAAAGTCACCCGGAATAGAAACTTCACTTTTAAAACCTGTTAACACTCCCAATAGGAACTGGTTCTACTCTCACCAGCCCTCAAGATGCTCCACAAAATGTGAAGCCAACATACCGTAAGTTGTATAACCTATTCCATATCGATGTTTTGTATATATACAGTACACATTTTTCTTGCTGAGAGGATCATAGATTGTTGCCCTACAAATATATCCCACTACCCTCTGCTGTTTCCACCCCTATTCCCAAAGAAATAGTCAATTTCCCAACTGTAATGGTATCAGCAAAAGTTATTTAAGAAGGTGGGGGCACAGAAGCTAGTTTTTAAAAAGGTGATCATTACTATTTCTGTATTAATTGAAATTCTCTTTCTGAGTGGAATTGTAGATGTTAAATTAGCTGGTAAAATGGAATTACTATACATACTGTATAAACCTAAAGTTGAATCCAATTAAGATCCAGTTCTGTTTAAGAAATAAACCAGCTTTTGTTTTCTGCCATGGGTTTTCTGAATTTCCAACCTGTAACCACATGTTTTGTAACAAGAAGTGCTAGATTCATATAAACATGTACAGATTGTGCTGGATTAACAGTCAGGGTGTCAACAATTTTAGCTCCTCCAAGAGAAGAAAATATAGGTAAGAGGCAAGTAGTGGGTTCCTACCGGTTCTTCCCGGTTCTTAGAACCGGTAGTAATGGCGGTGGGACGCTCCGCTCACCTGCCTGGACGTCATCAGGAATGCTCTGCGCATGCACGGAAGCGCCACACCGATGCTCCCATTGCGAGCCAGTAGCAAAGGTAAGTAGAGCCCACCCCTGGTAGAAGCCTGTACCCAAGAGATATTGCATGGAAAGTTGCTGAATTCATCTTTTCATATTTATTCCAGAATTTTACAGTCCTACTTTCTTAATTTATCTATTGTTAATCTGTACTGGCAACCCCAAGTTTCCTCTGAGACAATTAAGATTAATACTCTTTGAAGCAACTGCAATGTAAGGCATCAAGCCATATATTTTCTAAAATAAACAGATCAAAGGTTTGGCTTTCCTTTGATATGTGACACAGATCTTCTTTCCTAAGATTTTTATCCCTCCTTTACCACCGTGACACACTTTAATTAATACATTATGATCAGCCAGCTCATGAGGGATTTAGCAAACAGCTCTGGTATGAGCCAAGTAAATATATAATTACTGATAAACTAGCCCTTCTTAGTAAGTCAAGCGCTTGGTAACTGGGAAAATGTCCAGCTTTACGCAGCTTTAATCCTGTACTATGCTACCTCCTATGCCTCTCTGATCATAAGCAAAGCAAAACACTTGATTACCAGAATGATGGAACAATTACATTCCAGGGGAGTAGCTGTGCGAAAGCTACTTTTCAGGAAGCATATCTGCAGGGATAATATACCAGTGGTGAAATCAATTTTTTTTTACTGGCGGCTCTGTGGGCGTGGCTTGGTGGGTGTGGCTTGGTGGGTGTGGTAGGGGAAGGATACTGCAAAATCTCCATTCCCATCCCACTCCAGGGAAAGGATACTGCAAAATCTCCATTGCAACCCCACACCAGGGAAAGGATACTGCAAATCTCCATTCCCATCCCACTCCAGGGAAAGGATACTGCAAAATCTCCATTCCCACCCCACTCCAGGGAAAGGATACTGCAAAATCTCCATTCCCACCCCAATCCAGGGGAAGGATACTGCAAAATCTCCATTCCCTCCCCACTCCAGGGGGAAGGATATTGCAGAATCTCCATTCCCGCCCCACTCCTGGGGCCAGCCAGAGGTGATATTTGCCGGGTCTCCGAACTGCTCAAAATTTCCACTACCGGTTCTGCAGAACCTGCTGGATTTCACCCCTGGATCAATTCCATGTGACTGTTTGAACTGGTTCAACTGTTGAGTTTGACAAATCAGTTCAGAATGAGGATTCTCCAAAGGAAATAGTCATACAACCTACACACAGACGACACAGACACACAACAACAGACCATCCCTGCCACAACTCTGCTGGGGAGCTGGATCCTTGCACTTTTTCCAAGCAACCAGTTAGACTGCAAGAAACAACAAGACACACACACACACACACACACACACACACACACACACACACACACACACACATATTGTTGAATCCATGAATGAAAGACGGGTTAGGTAGCTGATCAATTCTTCAAAGAGGCATTTTGCTGGAATAAAAATCCACGCAAAATAACTTTGCCCTTGAATCTTGCTTCAAGAAGCAGGACAACCTCCCTGCCTCTCCGGGTGAACAAAATGTAGTGAAGCTTCCCTTCGCTTCTTTGCTTCTTTCTTCCCCTTCGGGGAAAGTGCCAAGAAGGCCTCTGAACAGGGAAGAAGCCAAGCCACACCAGCCCCAGTGCCTCAGCCATCAGCAATGCTGCTAATCCTGCAAAGGCTTGCGATGGGAGCAGCAGAGCTCTGCAGCATTTCTTCAGGCCCACTTTACAGGCGCTGGAGATTTAGCTCCAGATTTGCTCAAGGCTTTCTTATCAGGTTGGGAGAAACCATCTTTCACCCTGGAATTTCAATACAAGCATTACTCATTGCCCCCGGGGAACTTTGTGCCTTCAAAATCTTCCACTTCAATGAAATAGGATATGATAGTAGAAACTCAGATTCTGGGCATGCTGTTACAAGTGATTATTTCTTCTTCTTCTTCTTCTTCTTCTTCTTCTTCTTCTTCTTCTTCTTCTTCTTCTTCTTCTTCTTCTTCTTC
>JANHFK010003800.1:0-16985 GCA_036250565.1 Sibynophis collaris | reverse complement strand
GAGAATTATAGGCCACAGCAATTCACACTAATCCGGGAATAAATTCCTTTTCTAGATTAATTTTGCCTTAATCCATAGTAAAGGAAGAACCCTTCTTCCTTTACCTCAGAGATGGAAACAAGTTTTTCCAATCCTTTAAACTTCAGAACAGTTTACATAGTGAAATTAATACCAACAGTAGCATCATTTAGGATCTATCTAGTTGTATTTATCTCCTTGTCCTTTAAGAAACCAAAAAAAAAAAAAAATCAAGCAGGGTGATAGATTGCAGAACGGCTTTCAGCAGTGAGTGTCTTATCTGGGCAATATGAAGACGTGTTCTTTAGCTTTACTTCAGGAAATCAGAAGAAAGAATAGCCACTATGTAGTGAGCAGACTAACCCGATTAGTTCACTTCCAAAAACTACAGGAAAAACATGACATTATAGAAAAACACAAAAAAGGTTCTGGTTTTTTGGCAGTAATCTGCTGTGCAAGTCACTTAGTAGTGATTCGTTAGCACTTCTTCAGTTATCCTACATAAAAAAAAAAAAAAGCTAGCAGAAAATCCTAACATTGACTGACTTAGTCTAGCAATATCAAAAGGGCTCTGTCTGGAGAAGATGACAGATGAATATTCGAATTGCTTCCATCATTAAAGAGAGCTGTCAATTTGCAATTATCAAAGAAGATGCCATTTATTTGGCCTCTGCACCAAATCCATCCTCAAATTTTTGCCCTATATTCATGGGCACAGGATGAAAGATATGGAATTTGAGTTTATTTATTAGATTTTTATCCCATCTTTATTACTTTATAGGTAACTCAAGAAAGTAAACATACATAATACTCGGCTATGGAGATTCTCAATCATCCAAGTCACGGTTGTCCCAAAAGTGCTTTTCCAAAAAGCAACTGGATCTTTTTCTTCAACTGAAGTAGCTTCTTGGATGAGAAACAAAATATTTTCAAGAAAAAATAACAAGAAAGTCTAATTGCATTTTGGAAAAGCACCTTTGGAATACATAATACTCCTTCCTGAGGTGGGTTGGGCTCAGAGAGACTGATTGGCCCAAAGTCACCCCTCTGGTTTTTACGCCTAAGACAAAATTAGAATTCATAGTTTCCTGGTTTCTAAATCAGATTTTTAACTAGTACAGCAAACTGACTGAAATTAAATTAAGTTTCTTAAATGATTACTTCAACTGTAGGATTATAAACTGTGCAGAAATAATTCCTGAAGTGCTTCCATATTGTACATTTCTACTCTATTTCTTTATGAAGGATCAATGTATCTATATTTTCTAGTTGCCCTATTTTAATACAGAAGATTTAGGAACAAGAAAAAAAGAGAAATGGGTGCAGGGTTTCAGCTTTAAGCAAAACTTTATCCTGGGAATTAGCAAAGGAATACAGCACCTTGTTTTACAGAAATAGAATTTCAATTGGAAAGTATACATCAGCTTGTGGATACTGAAAACTTAATATACAGTTACTAAAATAAAGATAGTGTGAAGAACTGTTCAGAAACTTCATGAATCCAAATCATTACTTTACTGACTAATAAACTGCAAAACAAATACAGTATTTTCACCTTCAAGTTTCTATTGTTTCTCCCATAGAATGACACAGTTTCTCCTCTGCCTATTGACAGAGCAGAAATGTGGGGTTTTTCCCCCTGCATGGTTACCCCTGGTAATAAATAACTAATATTTCTTAATCATCTTAAATATTTTTTTAAAATCCCCACACATACATTTGGCTTAATTATTCAGAAATGTAATTTAAGCTGATGGCTATTACCTTTAAAGTAATGGTTTGGGGCCTAGTTATCTTCAAGAACTCTTATTCCAAACAGAAACTGCCTGCCCCGGAAATACTTTCTCTTAAGGCGTGGTGGGTTTTGGTGAGCATTTTCTACAGGAGGTTCCCTTGTGTGGAATGGACTCCACCCAGAATAAAACCCATACTCTCCCAACATTTACGAAGGGTTTAAAAATTCGCCTAGTCCAAAAGTTTTTGGGAACCAAAGCAGCGTTTAGATGGCTGTACCTGGCACAACTTAAGGGGGCTAATAACAAGTATTATTAATGCTGTCTGTGATGATTAGATCAATTACTCGCAGTTGTTTTATGGTTATTGCATTTCTTTACTATGTTATTCTATCTGTGTGCTTGCAAGTCACTTAGTGTCACAGTAATTTGAAGTGGCATGTAAGTCTTCATACAGAAAATAAATGACTTGCATATAAACATCTTCTGAAATGTTCTTGTGATGGCAGTAATACAATCCATCATTGGCTAAAATTAAGTGACTCGGGAGAGGGTGAATTAAAAAAACATGGATTCTGCAAGAGCCGAGTATAAAAAAAGGAAATATATATAAATATACCATCATCCCTATAATAGGATTATTACCTTCAGTTATTAACTTATCCTGCTAGTTTAACCTATATTATTAACTTATTCTATAACATACTAATTAATGTCTTTCTTTGGCTATCCCAGCTAAATCTTACAGCCATTTTTTTCGAGATCTCCTTACTCAGATTATAAAAATACGAAAGCTCCTTTTTCTTCATGCTTGGAAGTACTGGGCTTATTTGCTAACCCCTTTGTCTGAAAGGAAGTACACAAAATATCCTCTGGGGCAATTACTAGTCTATCCTTGAAGAACTCTTACATTTTACAATTTCTACCCTGTTTCCCCCCAAATAAGACATCCCCTGATAATAAGACCAATTGGGCTTTTGAGCACATGGCAATAAGGCCAAGTGCTTATTTCAGGGTTAAAAAAAATCTAAGAGAGGGTCTTATTTTGGGGAAAACATGGTACTATCCGGGAGACTATGATTAAACTGTATGTGTGTGTATGTGTGCACAATTTTTTCAGGCCAAATGAATACCATGCTAAACCTTGCTTTCTAGAACATAAGTAGGACAAGGACAAAAATGTGGGAGCTGAAACTTACATTTTAATTATATTTAAATATGAATTTAATTACATTTTCATTCAATTAATCAAGTTCAGTTAATATGATCATCCCCTCTATATTTAATTCTTTGCACTTCCCAGTGTATGTTACTAAAAACCAAGAACTTTTATAAGGGAACTGGAAGGCCATCAGCTGTGGACTTTTGCTGTGTGGAATGCTCATGATTTTGACATAAATGAAGAAAGGGAAAAGAAAAATGTATCTAGGGCTCAACTTACGCGGATTTTGATGATCCTTGTCTTTGTAACACAATTCTTCTTAAACAGCATCTTCTAAAAGAGAAGCAAAAACCTAAGGTGAAAGTCAGCTGAAGCTTGAATGAGAAATGTAACATCACCTCATAATGAACATCAGTGGAGTATTAGAAAGGAGCCTGAAGAGTGCATTAAAATAATTTTTAAAAATCCAACACTTTGAACTTAAAGGGTGTTATTGTGTTAGAAATGAGGAGCAGCTCAGAATGACTGTGTCATCTCCAAATGAGACAGAAGAAAAACAGAGTAAACTTCTGTACTGCAGAATACAAATACTTCTGCAAGTATTACCAGCTGGTATATAATAGGACTACCTTGGAACATGACTCACCTTTTTAATGTTATCCTGTTATATTTTACTATTGATTAACTAAGCTGTATGCCTGATGTGATTATCCAGAGGCAATTCATTCTAAAAGAATCACAAGCATTTTTCTATATGCATATATGATTCACTAGACGCCCAAATTTCTACTCTTCAAAATGAATAACGATTATTTTATAGTGTTCACTGGAAAAAAATACTATTAAGCCCTTTAAATTCATGGCACAGATTTAATTTAAAGAGAAATCAACAGTTAAAAAAATTAAATAAATGACATATAAACTTTAAAAATTTCAAAGGACAATCGCTGCTGCAAGACAAGAAATATATACTCTGAATGTCAGTTCTACCGTTATATTTCTCATGTAATGAAAGTAAGACAATTAAACAGCTACTATATAAAAGTTTGCCTGCCCCAACTGCATCCTATTTGCCCATAGCTATTTTGTAAACAACCATACCCTTAAGGGAGTTATTTTGTAAGACACCCAGAGTTCCTGTCAAAAATTTTAAAATGACTGCAATCTTCTAATTTTAAGAATCCCTGCCTATTTGTCCTTGCTGATTATATTTAGATTTCCTTCAGTGGAAGATGAAAATTTATGTGGGGAAAATATCTAATTAGGACTTCATAAGCACAGCTAAAAACCTGCCATTTCTCTACCCCTATGCATTTGCTAGTTAATGAACTGTGGTCATTTTTTATGCAGGGCTTAATAGAACATTGCTGTTACTGAATGCTAACAACTTAACATTAAATTTCTTACTATCTTTTTGTTGTGTGCCTCTTAAAGAAGATATTGTCCTACTAAGGCAATCTAAAAAGACTTTAAAATAAGTTAATTTAGTAGCAGCCTAATGTGCCAAATTCTAATAAGTAAAGCTTCTATTCCCCATGCCAAGCTACTTTTCTAGATCTCTATTAGATGCAGCAAAACAAGATCCCACAGTAGTCAATTCTTATTCTGCAATGTCATAAAGTATCTTCCCATTTTGTTAAGAATTTGTTTAAACTATTTATATTAGGAATAGTTGGGGATGCCAAGTATTTCTACTTGAAACTTCCTGCATCTGCTCTTCCTTATTTAGCAATATGAAAGAAATCTGACATAGATTTGTAAGAGAATTGGTCTTATAATGGACTGCACATTTGCAGTAACAGTAAAAAAAAGTCTGATAATATTTTTGTTCTCATCAAAAATCTGCAAAAAAAGATGTCTCCTTGCAGAAAAGAAGCACGCATCACAAAAAATTGTATTAGAATAAGTTATGTATATTAGAGAAATTAGCATGTTGAAAACTCCAGTAAGGAAATTTAGGAATGACAAACTCCTATAAAGTCTACAGCTGATTTTTAACTGAAGAAAGATCAATACAGTGAAAATGTACAATAGTAACACCAGATTTCTAGAAATATCCATATTTATTAGATTTGTATCTTGCCTTTCATTCAGAGCGTGAGACAAACTGTACATCACACAATGATCAGGGGTGGCAGAATAGATTTGAACTTGGGTTGAACCCAATACCAATTCAACACTTTAGCTAGTATACCACTGTCTTATGCTTACTAAATCAGTCACCTCCTCACTTTCTGCATCCCTTCTCCTGCCTCTGCTTTATATGCATAACACAGCACTCAATAATTTCTTCTGTCATGCAGTAGAGCCATGCAACAGCTTCTCCAATCAGTTTCAAAAGTTAAGTGTGGCAAAGGCCACAGATATTACATTTGTTTGTTTGTATTCTGCCTTTATTATTTTTATAAACAATTCAAGGCAGCAAACATATCCAACACACCTTCTTCCTCCTATTTTCTCCACAAGAACAAACTTGTGAGGTGGGTTGGGCTAGAGAGAGAATGACTGCCCAAAGCCACTCATCTGACTTTCATGGCTAAGGCAGGACTTGAACTCGCTTTCGAGCCTAGTGCTTCACTACTAGACCAAACTGGCTCTTATCCTGCCTTTCCTTTGGGAAGTCAAGACAGAGCATCTCCCCTCATTTTACATACCGTATGAACCAGCCTATGGTTCATAATGCACTGGTAAGTTATACCTCTTGAATCAACAACCATTATATTAATTCCATATACAATAACACTTAAAATTTCACAATTGTCTTGTTTCTGTATAGAGAGAACCAGTTTGGTCTAGTGGTTAAGGCACCAGGCTAGAAACCAGGAGACTGTGAGGTCTAGTTCTGCTTTGGCATGAAAGGTGGCTGGGTGACTTTGGATCACTCACTGTTTCTTAGCCCATGGTGTCAGGGTCAGGCAAAAAGCTGGTTGGTCAATTCCTATCACCACCAATGAATCCGTGCTTGCTGATCTGAAAAAAGCAGATCCTGCACTTGTGGAAAAGTGCTAAGAAGGGGGGGAAATGTTCCTAGATATTCTGAGAAAATCTCTTGTGCTTCAATGCTATAGTCTATTAATAAGGAATGTTCAATGGAAAAGTGACAAGAATCATAGTCAAACAAATCTGGGAGGCATCAGATTAGTGAAGAAGTAAATGACCAAACCCTTTTATCTTTCTATTCACCAAAACAATAAAAAAGAAAGCCCTTTCTTCTTGTCTTTTTAAATTATAAATTGGGTGCAAGGATTCTCTCTCAAATTTTATTGAGAACAAAACTTCAGAGGACAATATTAGTGCAAAACACTGGACAATTTTATATCTAAGACTTAAAGACAATTGTCAGTTATGGTACTACTCTAATTTTCTCCAGTCATACCCTATAGACAAATATCTGGCAAGTTAGAGGTTGAAAAGCTATTTGGAGATGACTTGTTTATTCCTAACCCTCACATTACTATTTCTGTGTTGAGGTAAATGATAGATGCATTTAGTAAAATAGCAGAATTTTTTTCTAACTAGTCAAGATCGGAGTTGATGGCAATAGATGAAAATTTGGTTACTCTTCCATTTAAGGAATATTAATTTCCAATTTGTACCAAAATCATTAAATATTTAGATATCTGTACTGAAAGATATACTGTAACTCAGTAGCATGTAATATAAATAAAATATATACAGAGGTTTCTTCAGATTTGGATAGATGGAAATCATTAAACCTCACCCTGATGCATGTACTCAAAATGAATATTATTTCCACATTAATTTATATTCTGAGAAAAATTCCTGTTTAAGTATCTGGAAAATAATTTTGGAAAATAAACTGTTTAGAAAAAATTATGGGGTTCTTCGATTCTGAAAATATCTTTACAGAAAATGCAATTACCAATTAATGAGGGAAGATTCATTTTTCCAAATCTGGGGCTATATAATCAAATTTACCTACTGTGAAATACTAAACACTAGAAGCCAAAAATTAATGCCAATTTTACCATTTGGGCAACTTTGGAATATGTATTCCTATTCAGTTACCTTTGGTTGGATGGACAGTATTAGCATGTAAGTGCAACAGAACTAAAAAGCCATGGAATGTCTAATATTTTATCCTTTTTCCAATGCTAAATTGATTTCATGGGGGAAATCCAATATTAAAAATTGGGGAAAAGATGGTGATATGGAAAAATTGGGTGGAAACATGGATATTGAGTTTGGACCACTTGATAAACGATGATTTTTTAATATACGTTGTCCTGACAGGCAAATATCATCTAGTGGCAATATTTACAGCTACAACCTTTGTTAACAACATTGACTAGACCAGTAGCATTTTCAATTTCTGAGACACCTAACATACAATAACTAAATCTTTTAAAATTAAAAAAATCAACTAATATTTTTTATAGGTATTTGTTATCAATAAATCAATTTGATATACAAAAATTAGAAGTTGAGTGAAATAAAGAATTAGAGAGTCCTATATTACCTAGAGTCTACAATAGGAGTGTGTCTCAACTTCTATAGGGAGAGTGTTAATGGACTTTATGTTACAACTTACACAACAAAAAATACTTAAAAGAGTTTATTGGACTCCCATTACACATGTACAGTAAAGAATGAGAGTATAATGTTGGAAATGCAATAAAACAATGCTTCTTTAAAAGACATGTGTCTACAACGTCTTATACTTAAACTAAGTTTGGGGAGAAAGTAGTGGACTATATAAATGTGACTTGCAACAACTAAAATTTTCAGAGTATAAAATTGTCCGGAATTACATATCTAGTATGTGGAATTTGATAATTGCACAATGAAAATGGATTCTCTGTGCCCTTGCTACAGCAAAAAGACTTTTCTACAACACTGAAAAGATGAGTACATAGTTCCATTTAATCAAAAGACTGAAGACTTGATTACACTTGTTATTTATGAGTGAATTTTCTATACATAGACTTTGTATGGATAAACAGAATGAAATATGGGAAAATATTATTGCTGTGTTTCTTTCGCCTAGAGATTGGAACATATGTACATTTTCAAGTGGGAGAAAGTCCACACTTTCTGAAGCCTGATTTACAAAACGCCAAAAAACCAACCAATCTCCCTGAAAGATTAAAAGAAGAAAACATGTGTTTCCCTTATCATATTTTCCACAAAGATAAAATATACGACAACCTGGGACCTGTTGGGTCATCATTTCAGAGATATTTCATTGTGGGAAACTGGCAGGGAGCATTAGAAATAACAATTGTGGGACTATAGCATGACAGCACTGAAGAAGGCACAACTTTACCAAATTTCAATTCCATGTGAGTTATGTATTCTCAATGTATTGTGTAAATTAGCCCATTTGAGGTACATTCATTCCACAATTGTTGCCCTATGATGCCCCGTTTTGGCCAATTGAAGGTTATAAACAAACAAACAAACAAACAGGAGTTTTTTAGTAGTATATAGATCATTTGAGATCATTACCACTAGTAATCCTTTCAGGTAAAAATGGGAAAGTGTCATTGAATAAAACAGTATTTCATGTGCTACTTCCAAGTTAAGTGTGACTGAACAAAATGATGTGAGTTGTAGTCTGACCCATCTGAAGGGCACCAAATTGGAGAAGAATGAGGCCAGCAAATCTAAATCATAAATCTCTGTTAGGGTTAAGCAGAGCAAGCTCTCCTTCTGAAATTGCATTAATTTCCTGTCTCTACTCAGACTGGAGATAACCAAAAGCAGCTGGTTCTGAGGTAATCCATTCTACTAGGAGGATCCAAGAAATCAGACTGGAGCATATTCTCGGGAGCAAGACAAGAAAAAGAACAAATCAACAGATGTTACTTTTTACAGTACAGCCTAGTTCTGTGGCCATGGCCTACCTCCCTCCTTCCCAAGAATCCCAGACAAGATATATTTAGATGGAAATTGATGAACTAAATTCAATTATTCTTCATAGGGACTTATAACCCTTCCCCTCAAAGCAAATTAAGCAGTAGGGCAAGCATATTTTTGCAGATTAGCAAGGAAAAGCATAAAGCTGCACAGCATACTCTGAGGAGACATTCTGAGACAGCCAATTCTACAGACTCCATATAGACACACAGATACCAAGGTCAACTCTTTCTTTCAAAATCAAATCTCTTCTCTAATAGACAAGGATTCAGGGAACAAATATTTCACCAGCTGTGAGATGCAGTGATAGCAAAATACATACTTCTTCAATTTCAAAATACAATAGTCATGATTAAAAGCATTATGGGACTCCTAATTCTGGCTGGTAAACTCAATATATCCAGCCCCAAACCATCCTTTTTTGTTTCTTTTTTTAAAAAAAACTCTACACAGAATTAGGGCTTTATGATAGCAATTTCAAATTGATCCCATGGGGTTTTATGGCCACATGAGAGATTAGGTATTTGGTGTTGCCATGCTATAGCAGCTGCATGTGACCTTTAAGCTTAGATACCAAGAAGTAATGTTGCCATCTGAGCCAAAATAATATCAATCTAGTCCAATGGAGTTCCACATGTTTGGAACATCCCTGGGCATACCACCAGCTTTGTCTCAAAATCTTCAATCCTAATATTAAACAGTACCTCAAGTACTGTTGTTGGGTAATTAGAATAGATTTTCAAAAACAGATCTTTCAATATGCTTTGCAAGGTTGCCTCTCCCGAGGAAATTCAAATTTAACATCCCAAGTTTGGGTTGATAGGGCAAATCAAAGCTCCTTGAAAGATCTAAATTACTTTCCACATAGCATTATTCACATGATCTTGGAAGATTCTAAACCAGGAATTTAAAGGTAACATTTACAGAGGCTATAGTCACAGAATTAAAAATGGATCTAATAAACAAACAACGGTTGGAAACTAATCAAGGAGAGAAACAACCTGAAATTAAGGAGAAACTTCCCAACAGTGAGAAAAATTAACCAGTGGAAGAGCTTGCCTTGGTGGGTGCTTCATCACTGGAGGTTTTTAAGAAGAGATTGGGCAGCCACTTGTCTCAAATTGTACAGGGTCTCCTGCTTAAACAGGGCTGGACTAGAAAACTTCCCAGGTCCTTCAGGCTCTATTCTATTCTAAAACTTAATACTATGTCTGTTTCTAGACAACATCTGGAAATATCTGCACTACATGGTGGATTTTACTTTTTTCATCAGATAAAATGAAGGGAGCACAATAACGAGGGGATAAAGCTGAAATCCATGGATATTTATTAGGAAGCATCCCACTCTTTGACATACTTGTGTAAATAGCCTTCGTTTATATGGTCACCCAACCCTGGGTGGCTACTACATTTAAAACATTAAGAAAAATGCATCAACCATAAAAAGAACCACATGTAAACACATAGAGGTTTTTATTCACATAAAGCACTGGAATTAATAACTCCTATAATACATACTGACATGTACTAATGGTACATCTGGCCCAATATTCAAGGGAACAGCCAGGTCTTCAGCACCTTATGAGAGGAAGGCAGGGTTGGCACCATCTAAATCTTGGGGATGATGATATTCCGTAAGGTAGGTGAGAGAACAGACCAGGGATGCACATTCTCGATCCCTAAAAATGGCACTGTTTGATAGATGGGACCCAGAGCATGCAAACTCTATCTAATCTTATTGAAAATAAATTATTCTTCAAATATCTCGGTCCTGTGACAGAAAGTGCTTTATAGATGACAACTAGCAACTTGAATTTCTCCCAGAAGCTCACTGGTAACCAATGTAACTACTGCTATTATATGAGTGTACCAAGGTGCACCCATAATTACCCTATACCCGTGATGGTGAACCTATGGCACACATGCCACAGGTGGCACGTGGAGCCATATTGTTTGGCACGTGAGCATTGCCCCAGCTCAGCTGCAGTGTACATGCAAGTGCCGGCCAGCTGATTTTCGGGCCTTCTGGTCCCACCGGAAGTCAGCAAACGGGCTGTTTCCGGCCTCCGGAGGGCTTCTGGGGGGTGGGGAAGGTTGTTTTTGCCCTCCCCGGGCTTTTAGAAAGCCACTGGAGCCTGGGGAGGGTGAAATATGGGCCTACCGGGCCCACCGGGCCAAAAGTAGGAGAGCGCGGAAGGGTTGCATGTGTATACGTGGGGCACATTGAATTATGGGCGTGGGCACATGCGAACATGACCCCCCACACTCCCCCTTCTTTCAGCACGTGACAGCAAAAAGATTAGCCATCATTGCCCTATGCATTTTGGATGTTCTAACTTCTGAATAGTTTGCAAGAGCAGCTCCATGAGGAGCATGTTGCAGTAATCCAGACAATATATCACCAAGGCATAAGCAACTATGAGCAGAGCCTCCTACTCTAGGGATATGCGCAAAAAAGAAGAAGAAAGAATGGATTTATGCAATGACCTCCTAGCCACAACTATCAACTGCTCCCCAACTGTGCACCAGTTCTAACTGAGGTAGTGTGGCTCCATCCAGAAACATGGAAGTTACTTGATCATAGCCTGCTCTTCGCCATCCAACAACTTCCAGATACTGACGCTATCTGGAGAGCCTTGACAATATTATTTGGATGACCAGGAATTCAGCATACTGTTGATGTACATTGGCCGATGGCCTCCACCAGCACCCTCATGTAGAATATTAAAAATTCTGTGGCATTTCATAAATTAAAGCCTAAGACAATTTATACAATCAATTCCCAATACTGACTGAAATTAGCTCTGAAAGAAGAAGAACCACTGCAACACCTAGCCTATTCCTACTCCCAATATTTCAAGCAGTCTGGAAGGGTATAATGATCAACAAATTGGAAAGCTGCTAAGAGAGAAGAAAGCATACCACTCCCATCCCTAACTTGACACATGGCATTTCAATGTTTTACCCAAACCGAAACCTGATTGAAAGGAGTACAGATAAAACTGTACCTTCGTTAAACAAGAACTGAAATTAAGCATATAATAACCAAATATAAAACCAAACTGTCTGTGGGTGTGCTTCAATTTTTCTTAGTTAGTGTAATTGATGAAATAGTAGTCTAGAAACTGTAAGAGAAACAAATGATTTGTAATACATATTCTAGTCACTGTTAGTTAGGGTGCAGGTTGTGTGCCGAAGAATAATGTTTCTCTGTTACATTTTCAAGGTATCATCATTCCCCTTTCTTTTCAATGTAAATTTATAAAGAATGCACATATAATGAAGTACATAATGAATTGTGAGTGTCAGCTCCCATCATAATTAGGCATGCTGAATGGCTTCTGACTTTCAGCTTTATTTAAAGAGCCACTGTTTTCTTATTTTATCTAACAGATATTCATTCACCTTATCAGTAAACATGGAACACGAGGTGAGAGTACCCAAAGCAAAGAAAAAGGCATAGAGGCATGGACACACACAATCCTACTGGATTATGGCACATTAAAAAAATCATCCAAACTGTGAGATTCTAACACAATATGGCCAGTCAGAAGACAGATGAGAGCACCAGCCATGATCAGTGAAAATGGCAGGGGCAATTTGACATATACCAGTTTTGCTGCTTCTCCCATTCAAAATATTTAATGGGAAACAAGAAATTAAGGAAAATTCAGAGCACAGAGACCCTACATCTCTTATGCTAAGAATCCCTCATCACATCTTCTTTTCATCAGCACTATGATAATTCTCTCACAAGCTCAAGCATGGCAGCAGGAAGGAAAGACAAATCATAGAGTGGGATCAATTTTTTTTTCATATTGAAACAATAAGTGTGTCTGCGTTGGTAGGGTTAGGGGGAATATAAACCCCCACATTCACTTCTGCAAATGCTAGTCATTAGCACAGAACACAAATCCAACCAAAACACCCCCTACAAAGAGCATAACAAGAAGAAGAAGAAAAATAATGCTTCAATGGCTTCCTCTTCCACAGCCCTGAGCTGTGTGCTATGCTAAGGGTTAAAGCCTGCCTGGGTAGGGAAGGGAAACAGCTGTAGCCTGGCAGCTGAATGAGGTCAGGCCGAAGACACAGTGGCTATTGTGATGTGGCTGCAGCTTCTACTGGAAGGGCTTCCACCTACAACTGACCATGTGGCAAACCTAAAGTCGGATAGGGAAGGCATGTGCATGCATGCTTGAAGAACTAACGCACCCAATGATTTCTCAAGAAGCAAAAAGCCTTTTTACTCATTCTTGAACTGTTAGCTCAAAAGGAGGAAATTATCTAGTGTGAGATTTTCCAAAGCCAAACTGTAACACATACCGCAGCTGCCCACATACTCAACAGTTTTTGCTTCTAGATACTGAGTCTTTATTTTGTTTGAATGTGATGTAATTTGTGCAAGCACATACCAGTTCTCCCCATAAGCACATATTATCACCCTTTCCTGGCTTTTAGTGTTCCAGATATGTCTACAACTCCCATTTGCTAATGAAAAACAAATAAAAAAACCAATGCCTGGTGTTTGAACATCCAACAACTTCTTGTTCTAAAAGAATGTTCTTTAGCCTCTCTTTACTTCTTAAACAAATAGGCAGTTTTCCTTCACGGTCAATACATTTGCTATGCTCAGCTTGATTAAGTTCTAAAGTCAGTACTAGTGAGGGGTTTTTTAATGGTTGCCTTTATTGTCACCTCTAAAAGGCACATACATCAGAAGTAGCTTCTTCTATTGCAATCTTCCTTCCCAAAAAATGTGAAATGCAGTCCCAGCCTCAAAAATTCATCATCTCTGATCGCCTGCAATTCTCATCATCTTTGATTATTCATCACTAACATGACCCAAAAATCAGATAAGAGATTTCAGCCAAATCTGAAGGACAAAGGATTTTTCACCATGTTTAACTAAGATTTTAATCTTATATTCATGCTCTCAAGAGCTGCACAAGGAACAAAGGGCCGTTTTTGTCCATGAATATATGCATGTAAAATATATCTGTATTTATTTGTTACATACTTCTCAAGCATAGCCTGCCTGCCATTTGATATTCTACAGCTGGAAATACTATTTCAAACTCTGTATTATAGAAAGATTAATATTTATTTATGAAACTTGTGCACTCCAATTCTTCGGAATCAAGGAGTAGTCTGACTGTTTGAAATACATCGCTTATTTTGTACTTCTTTTCAACATTACACTAAGAACGCAACAAAAAGTTTCAATAACATGCAAATTTCCAGAACACAAATATATAAGTTAAAACAATTGGCAACAAAAAGACTAATCCCTAGACCAATGTGTTGGGGAATGTAGTTCATAAACTGGGAGGCACCAGGGCAAGTCCTACTCTTTGCTTAATGGCTGGCTGATTTCTGAACCAAGCACATCTGGAAAAGTATCTGAAAGATTTGGAAAGCTTTTTTAAAATACCTTAATCCAAATCCAACTCTTCCTCCTCCCTCAATTTTACCTTTCTTTTGCCTCAAGAAGGGTAAACAAAAGTAACAATAATTATTAACAATAAACAAAGTGATAAAATACCCCCAAAAATATTCAGTAGAGCAAAAGACTGATAATGAAGCCCAGTCTGCTGGAAATCTTCAAATGTTTGTTTGGACTATTTTGGCTGCTCTTCAAAACTTCATGTTAGCTTCCTTTTGCACAAACTTTCCTTTGTTTTGGCTCCTTGGTACCTATCAGGCATTTGGCAGTTATCTGAAGTATTTTTTCCACAAAACATAGATTCACAGAGTTGTCTTTAGAAAGGTTTATTAAGATAAAAGAATAGAATTGCATAAAGGAACAATTGTTTTATTTATAGACAATGTATGTTAGATGCTTTCTGAATCTTTTTCTGAAAGTCTCATACAAGTAGTCCTCAACCTACGTCAACAATTGGGTGTGCTTCATGACCATATCGCTCAGTAATGGCAATCCCAGCAGTCCCAGTTGCCATTTTAACTCCAGGCCCATGGGTCAAGCAGGATGTGGCGGGATAAGGAGAATGATGAAGGCCCAAAGAGCATAGATGAGGGAAGGGAAGGCAGATTGGGGGGGGAGGGGAGCTGAAGTGCCCCTGTAGTTATAAAGTGCTCATGACGACAGAACTACTACAATGGCTGTAAATCATGGGTGTCAAACTCAGGCCATCGCGTTGCCGTCATGTGATGTTTCGCTATGTTTTTCCCCTTCATGGAGCTGGGGTGGGCGTGGCTTAGGCGTGACACATCTGGCCCGTGGGCCACAAGTTTGACGGCCCTGCTGTAAATGGTTGTCAGTCCCTTCATTCAGTGCTGCTGTAACTGAATAGTTGCTGAGCAAACGGTCATAAGTTGAGGACTATCTGGAAGTATAACAGAAGGAAAGCAGCTCCCTTCCCTGATGAGGACATCTGCATCTGAGAGATTACATAAGTCAGCTGAACCTCTATCAGTCTCAACAACTCTTATTTAGCCTAGTTGTCACCATAACAAGATATCGACATAAAACTCAAGTAATCTAAAACTTCAATTATGAAATAAAATCACATGTCCTCCGTGAAGATTTATTTGCAAACTTCTAAAGCTTACAGAACTGTTTGGTGGGAGTCCTGATTTCTACATATACTACACAACTCCATGTGGTCATAACTCTGGTAGAAGAGTATCATAGACGAAGGTTGCTGCTGAGGTGCTCATTCATGCAATGGAAGTTGGATCAGACGTGGCACATCTGCTTGAACTGCTCTTAAAAGAGCTCAGCTGATGACCCTATCCATTTGAGAACCGCTGTTAGAAAGATTACAGTCTTTAGAGGTACCTTGAAAGCAGGGGTGAAATCTACTTACCTTCATTACCGGTTCGGGCACACTCCCGCATGAGAGTGCACATGCTATGCGCACGCGCCTCTTCTGCACATAGACAGAACTTTCTGCGCATGCGCAGATGTTTAAAAATGGGACATAATTACGTCCCAGTGGGTGGGCAGAGCCTCCTGCCGCCAGCGCTACCGCTTCGCCGAGCTGGATAGAACCAGGGGGATTTTACCGCTGCTTGAAAGGCAAGGAATAAACACTGGTCCTAGCAAAACTAATGCCAGAGAACCCAGACAAAAAACATAACAGCAATTTTGTAAAAGGGATGGGAAAAGGATTGACAATATGATTCCTTGCAAAGGTCAATATCAGGGGTGGGTTCCACTTAGCTTTGCTACCGGTTCGCAACAGAAGCGTGTGAGCACACATGCGAGTTTTCCTCGCACGCAGCACTTCTGCGCATGCACAAAGCATCCGTGATGACGTCGGGGTGGGTGGGCGGAGCCTCCAACCGCCGCTACTACTGGTTCTAAGAACCAGAGTGAACCGACAGTAACCCACTACTGGTTAAGATTGACTTTTACTCCTGTTTGAGGAACATTGCCAGGAGGACATGTGCAAAAGTTCATGTTGTGTGCAGTTTGCCACATTCCCAAACCAGGAGATTCTAATCATTGTCACCCATGCCTTGCTCACCTCCTAAATGGTCTACTGAAAATTAATAGAAGAAAAATGTGGGAAAGAAAAAAAAGAGTTTTATTATCATGGTGGTGACTGAAAACAAGTTGAAGTGGTTTAGTGGGAGCTGTACCAGTTATGTAATGTTTGCTAGGCTTAGACTTGGCTAAAAGTGCCCCATATAACATGGTGCATCTAGATAAGAACCTCTGTTTCAAACAAGTACTGCAGCCACATTGAACACCTGATTGTTTTTTGTCAGCACAGGAATCCTTCCTGTTTTTCAATACAAGATAATTCTTGACTTATAGTGACAATTGAAAGTGGTATTTTCTTTGTAAGTCGGTGCAGTCATAAAGTGAGATGGCACATTACCGTACCAATTTATGAAAGAAATCCTGACACTTCCTGTTGTGGTCATTAAACCAAGAATTGCAGGTCATTAAACATGTACCACCCCAATCCAAGCCATTCCAGGCTCGGTCCCTCTCAGCCTGAAACTTCAATAAAGTAAGGGACTGCCTCTCCCCACCTGTTTCATGGTGTTTGTGGGAAGCCTCAGTCACCAGACTGCCCCAGCAAGCATTTGCTCCTCAGTCCATCCAGGTAAGCAAGCCAACGAGCATTTAGAATAGAATAGAATAACAGAATTGGAAGGGACCTTGGAGGTCTTCTAGTCCAACCCCCTGCCTAGGCAGGAAACCTTA
This sequence comes from Sibynophis collaris, assembly GCA_036250565.1. Lineage (NCBI taxonomy): Eukaryota > Metazoa > Chordata > Lepidosauria > Squamata > Sibynophiidae > Sibynophis > Sibynophis collaris. The sequence continues at coordinate 13 of JANHFK010003800.1, read as the reverse complement.
CACCACTTCAGAC
>JANHFK010003798.1:108503-120609 GCA_036250565.1 Sibynophis collaris | reverse complement strand
CGCTTGCCTCTTAGCGCCCCCCTAAGGCATCCCACCGCCCCCCAGGGGGCAGTACCACCCACTTTGGGAACCACTGAGCTAGATAATGTATTCTACATTCTCTCTAAAATAATTGTTACGTTTATGATAAATGCATATGAGACATATCCAGATTCTTGGTTTGATGCAAATAACATTACCAAGTTTGTCAAATTGCACAGACATGGACTCTATCACTGCAGTAAGAAGTTAGATTTCATTTATACCCTGTCCTCTGCACAGTGCTCTGTAGTCTCAAAAAGGCTGAACTTCGTGTAAATTAGGTGAAATGATAAAATATGCTTTTCCCATGATTTAGCACAGGAGTGTCAAACTCACGACACATTGCCATCGTGTAACGTATCCCAACTTTTTCCTTCTTCACTGAAATGGGGGTGAATTTGACCACCGTGTGACACATCCAGCCCACGGACCATGAGTTTGTCATCATGGCCTAGATTATGATAATTGGAATCTGATTTTGAAAATTCTGTCCTATTTCAGTTATTTATGAGGGCATAGGTACTGAAATAATATTTTGCTCTTTTTTCCCCAAATTATCAAGTCTTCTTTCATATTTTGTAATCCGATAATTCTGTAACCATATTATTCTTAATAGTAATAATAACAACGAAAACAAGAAGCCACAATAATAAGCAATTTTGTACATTGGGAAGTCAGTGAGATTCTAGGGGATATCCTTTTAACATCTTTCGGATAGAAAAGAATTCCAAAATTACATTAATCTTCACAAAGTGTAAATTGGGAGAGAAAATAAAATAATATTAGCCTAAAAAAATAGGAATCATTTTTTTTCTTAGAAAAGAGTCAGTTCACTGTTGTTCTGTCTCCATGGAACTTGCTCCCCTTTAGTTTAAAAGAGTTTTTTTTTCATTTATAACTCAAAATGGAGATGCATTATTTAGGCATCTACTGTACTATAGTAAATCCACTAGTTTTCATACATTCATGAATTAATTGAACGTTTTTATTGGAGAATATTGCCTTCCTCATCACAAAATTAACAGGAAATGTCAGAATTCTTGAAGAAACCACCTATCTGTAGGACTGATCCAAGGACTATAGGACTAACCCAAGTCACTTGAGTGTTCTGGAATGTTCTCTTACTAGAACTCAGCATAGCAACTTACATATAATGAGTTGTTTCCAGTTTTAGTCTACTGTACATACAATTTTGTGGTGTAAGACATTCAGAACATGTCCTTTTTGGTTGTTCTGGAAGCTGATGAAAACCGTATGTCATGCTGTTAACTGAGTACTGAATTGTTGCTGTCATACCACATCCATCAAGGGTAGGTATAGCACAAATGTGTGGAATTGATGCTCCTAAAACCTAAGGGATAAATCCAATGAAATTAGTTAACCTTGCATAACTTAACTGTTACTTTTAGATTACCATAGCTCTATGCATCTTAATACTGAGATCAAGATACTCACCTAGTATTCAATAGGATTTCCATGGTTACACTAGCTTAAAAATCAAGCTCAAGGAACATTATAGCATTTCCTACACCTCTCCTGTGTGAATCAGCAGCCACAGTGATTAGCACAGAGAGAACAAGCCTTCACAGTTAAAATAGTTTTCTAAGATTAGGGCCATTTGGCTGTATTGTTAGAAAAGAGCCTTTTTCCTTTTATTCTCCTTGGCAGCATTTGATTGATAAGCAGGCTAGTTAAAAGCAGCTTTCGTTATTTTGAAGCAGCCAGGAGTGAAAGATGGGCAGACTGTGTGTGCAGCAGGAGGAAGCAAGGGTGAGCAGAAAGGTTGAGAAGAGGTGAAGGGATGTAGCTGTGGTTCAAGGTCTTTCTTTCTTTTTTATTAAGCAGCTCTGGCTTACAGCTTATAAAAAGCCTGCTGGGGAGTGTACAAAAGATGAGGTTAATGATGGTCATCTATCAGCTGCTCATATTTGAAAGTTCAAGATGTCTCTATTCCCAAACTCCATGCCATGACAGGGCTAATTGTATAATTATTATGCTGCACCAACAATATACTTAAGCTAGTAAGGAGCAGGACTAAAGGCTATTTAATTGCCACTCCGGGAGAGTTCATTTACCAAAGCAGAAGTTTACTAATGGAGGCACTCTGATAAGAAGAGTAGTCTATAGCACATGAAACCAAAAGCCTACAGTATCCAGCTCTACAGTTTTTTCAGTGATAGTCTTCCCATTTTGCTCCAAAGGTTGTTGGTTATGGGGTGTGGATCAATCTCACCATTTCCCCCTTTCTATGGAGTCTGATATAAAAGCTTCAGGCTTGTACTTTTGGACCCTTCCTCTGCCATCTTTGCATTAGGCAGGCAACTCACTGCCCAGCTCCATCCCAGTCATACTAGGGATGGCAAAAAATAAGGTCAAGCAGCAGGTCTTATTTATCTTATCTTATATATTTATGTTTGCAGAATAAAAATGAAAAAAAAATCAATTAAATACATACAAACAAAAAACAGAGGTGATACAGAGGGGCAACTAAAAATAATCCCTTTCCCAGCCAAATGTCCCTTAAACATTTGTTTCTGTTATATACCCATCTTTCTCACCTAAGTGGCTCTGGGAGGGCTATATCATTCAATTAGTAGGCTGAAACAAATTATTTCTTGCCTATTTCTGGAAAACAAGAAAGGCCAATAAAAGCCTTTCTTCTAAGGGAGTTCAGTAATAGTAAGGATACAACCAGAAATGCTGCATCCCTAGTGGTCCTTTGAACTCCCTGGAAGAGTGATGTTTGGAAAGGACAGGCCAGATGGGAGACCCTAAAGGGATGGAGCTCAGTGGGGTTTTGGGGTGGAATCTGGCTTTACTTGAGCCTGGAAGAAGGCTTATACCAAAGAGGAGTCATTGCCCCAGATCAGGCCAGATCATTTGCAGAACTAAGGGACAGCACAAAAATAGGGCAAGGAATTAAAGGTCACTAAGAATTCATACTTCCTGCAAAAAACATTATCATAAGATGGGAGTGGGGATGGAGGAGGGAGGTTATCTTGGTCCAATGAATCGAAAAAGCAGCTACTGAATAGGCAGCCATTATAGTGTACATCTTTTGAAGCATGATGACTATGAACAATTAGATTTAGCAAAGAACTCTACACATTTATTTCCATTTTTAAGGTTTCTATTTACATAGCCACATTTTTTATTTGCTAAGATGCATAACGCAATATACAGCGATCTATGGACATTTATAGTGCCCTCATAGCATCACCAGCTATCACTGGAGTGATATAATGCCTGCCTTTATTGCTATTATTTTGGAACAATGATGGATAGATAATTCTACAAGTGGCTATAGTTGCTAGCAGGGAAATAACTTAAATTCGATAACATGTTCAATAACTCATAGTATTTTTTGTATTGTACATTCCTAAATCTATTACTGTGTTTAGTCATTTATTTTTGTAATCGTGTCACTCATGGGAAAAATGGGGAAAAGGAAAGAAAAATTTTGTTCGATATAATACACAGCCTACTTTTGAATCAGATGATGTGGTCCAATTTGTTTATGTACTCTCTGCACTCATACAGAGGGTCTAGTAGAAATTTAATATTATATTCTTACAATTTAATACGTTTAAGATGAGGCTATCATACAATAGCTGTACTCATAAAGTAGGCTGTTTGTAAATCTGTTTGTAATATTTGACAAAGATCATTAATTTACTTCACAGTGATTGAGTGTGTTTCTGTTATGTCTATTGTTTCCATCTTTAATAAAAAACATGTAATGGGATTTATTTCAAGTTGAATGGTTACAACACAATGTCAGTATGGGATGGCCATCCTGAAACCTTCTAGGTATGCTGAGCTACAACTTTCAAAAGCTCTAATTGGCAAAACCAATAGATGCTGAAGCATCTATGGGACTAAAAAATTCTCCATATTCCTGGTCTAAGGAGGAGTAATATGACATTAGAAACCCAGTAACCATCTCTCATATAGTCTCTTGTGGCACAGAGGATGGCTACTTCTTTATTTTCCTTGAATTCTGGAACATGAACAGGTTTCAGCAGATTGATGAGTCTTGGGAAAAAACACTCTGTGGGTGTGGATTTTGATCTTATATACTTGTTTAAACAAATAGCCTAGCAGAAAGAATGGGGACAGGGATGGATTTGTCATACTTTTATACTATATTCATGTGATATTTCTGAAGAAAATACAGCCATCCAGTTTTCATCAACACTAAGTAATAATGCTGACTTGATAAATATGTGTGTAAAATTGTAATTTAGTGGACTGAATACTGTTATTTCCAATAGAAGCCAAGTGCCTAGTCCCCCTGAGTCTTTTTGAAACTACAGGACTCATCAGACTATGTTCCTCTAATTACTACAGCATTATTAATTATGGCTAACACATTGCAAAGGAGGGCAGCCATTATGCCCTTGGAGAGCTGCCACTGAAGCATAGCATCCAATTACATTAATTAAGAATTGTAGGGTGGGATATTTTTTGGTTCATTCTTCTCTATTTTCAAATTTATTCCTCCTCTTGTATAATTTTGAACTCAACTTTCTGAACCTTTTTGACGTTTTACCTTTCTTTCTGTTTATTCTACTACCTTTTTGTTAGTTAAGCTTGTAGTTTCTTTCAAGGTAACTTTGATTTTCTTTTTCTTTTCTTTTGCCATTAATTTTTTGTAATCTCATTTTAGTTAGGATGTTTGTATATTAGGGATGTGAATTAGACCACCCAGATCAGATTCAAATTCAAGATTTAAGAATGGCAAGATTCTAGAATTAATTAAATAAAAGATTTATCCATAAGGTGTATGTGGGAAGCACTGCCTGCAACTGCTTCACTTTTAGGAATAGAGTGGGATGAAATTAGAGGTCCGGGTGATCAGGCATGGATTTCCTGTGGATAAAGAGAACTGGTCTGTGTCTTTCAATCACACATATGGGAAAGTGTGAATAATGACAGTGACCTATATATTATGCCTATTTTCAGCCCTAGGTCATTTTTCCCTACATTTTCTACCTTGAAATGGCAGTAAACCAGGACATCATGCGTGGGGAATGCAAGAAAGAGGTTTGAGGGGCAGATGTAGCCCTGAGGCTTAGATTGTCCATTCTTCTTTAGAGGACATTCAATTTACAAGTTTCACTCAGAATTTTGAAATGGGGATGGTCTGAAACATATGAAAGACTACAGATGAACTGTTTTATTGCTAAGATTACTTTAGTAGATTACTTTAGTAGAATGAACTGTTTTATTGCACCTAGTCTGAATTCTATTCAATCCTAGTCCTGAGTCCTATTCAACACATTATAGAACTTTTCTTCCATCTGTTTTCAATGAGTAACATCACAATGAATTGGCCCAAGTTGAGTTTGAGTCTTACTTAATACAGATTACCAAAACTAACCTCTATCACTAATCTCAGAGGTTTTCTCTATCCCTAACTGTGGTTTATTAAATTTGGTTCTTATTTATTAAATTGGACAAATGTTCATTTCACAGCTCCAATAAAAATAAAATGAGCATCCGTCCAATATAGAATAGGCCCACACAATGTTACTGTTGGATATTCTAAGGCTTATATATTTTCTTCAGTTTAAACTCTGGAAACCTTTTAGTAGGTGAAAAGCAAAAATTACCTGGTGTAATTTATAGGTGATATTAGACAGATAGAACATTCCTTCTATTATATATTTCTAATATATTTTTCAACAATACTGGGAATTATCCAAGAATTAGTCCATACTTGTAGAAGTGACTATTAGAATGAGCCCTTTTTCATAGTTGTTAATCTGCATCAGTAGAAATATCTGGAATATTAACACAAAGTGTTATTATTTTAGTGTGGTAATGACAAATCAAGCATACCTTATGAAAACAGGCAGGCAGCATATATTGGAGTTAAAGGCACCAAAATAATATTCAATAAAACACTTTGACTATAATCAAATATACTGAGGCAGTTGGAAAAAGAAACCCATTAAGGTTTTTTTAGCAGTTCCCAATAGACTGTCTTGGAAAAGTATTATTGAAAACCTCTCCTAAATCAGATTCAAGATATTATAGCAGCAGCTTCTATGAAGGACTGTCAGGAATTCCATTATAAACCCATATTTTTCATGTTTATAAGGTAGCCACTCTTTTTTTCCCAGAGAGTGACTTGATATAAGAAGTCTTGATTTGAGGCAATTTTATTTTTTATAATTCAATGAGTTTATAGGTAAGAACATTTTGGATTACTTAAAAATTAAACTGAATGCCATTGTTTATTGCAGTAAGCTTTTTTTTAAAAAAAAACTCATTTTCTTATATTTTAACATGTTCAAAGCTGCATATTTATTACACAACTAATTCCTTACCAATAAGTATTAAAGCAGAAATACTTTATATATAAAGCACATATATAATCTACTGTGCATGGATGACAATAATAAGATATTAACTTTAATGTATTGTCATACATTAAATATATGACAATAATAATATATTAACTTTTGATTAATAAATATAAGTTATTATTTAGACTATTAATAATATTATGATTGGATACAGAGTGTGTCATTTCTTCATCTGCAGAATTAAGGTTTCTAATATATGTGCAGGACATCAACAAAGTTCATTTCAAATGGATAAAATTATCATTTCTAAGTTTATTTGTTTTTACTGTAAGTGAAAAATTTAAATACATGTTGAAAATGGAGAAAAATGTGTTTCATTATGTAATTGATATGACTGATCCCTTGCACAAGGATGTAGAAGTTTCATGAATATTTACTTATTAACCATGATAAATATCTATAGAAAGAAAAGGAATTTTATTCTAGCAACTGTAAAGCATGAAAGAGACTAGCCTAATTTGTTATTTTTCCCACCCAACATAGTTTCAGTTTTTTGCTTGTAGCTAAGACAGGTTGATTTATTGCTTTAAGAACTCAGAAATTCTCTCCTTCCACAAAGTCTACTGGATTCTGTGTTAGTTGCTCCAACAGCAAAATCACAGCCATATGGATGCTGAATTGCCTTGAATACTCTTAAACTTCTAGTATCTATGAAGCTTGGGGAAAGTCAATTAAAAGTCAGGGTTTCAGATGATGGTCTCTTTGGTTGTTTTGTTACTTCAGCTACATTTTCCCATCAAATGGCCTGCAATATAAACAGGAACCTTCCTCCAAATGTTGCTTGCTTCTAGATCCCATAACATTTATACATTCCTAAGATTCATTAATTCAATAATAGTCTAAGGATAATATCTGTTGAAATCTAAAAGAATCATTGAAAATAAAGTTTTTCCCATAATAATATTTCATTCAAAGTTCATACTACAGTGTATTAGTATGAACTAATCAGTACATATCAATGCAACACATACTTAAGCCCAAGATCAAGGTTACCTATTTAATAATAACAATATAAGAGGAGAAGGAAGGAGAATGTGAAGGCAGAACCACATGGATCTTGGCACACTTTTGATGTCAAGCCAGCATTTAAGCCTATGGGATCATCTGGCAGTCAGGTATCATTACTCGATACCATCTCCCTCTTTCCATCTCCGCCATCTGTTTCCATCAATTCCATTTGTGTAAATTAACTCTCAGCATGCCACCATTCTCACTCTTGTCTTGATTCTTCTTCTTGTGTCCTACAGTTTTTCTCCTAAACCAGATACAGTGACCTATATTTAAGACGTTTCCTGAAATCTTTAATCCATTTGTTTTGCCCTTAGGTATCCTATGGCATCAGTCTCCTTGCACAAGCAGGCCCAGTGTGACTGGCTGGTACTATAAGATAGCAGCAAAGACTTCATTGCTTCTTTATTTTGTGAGTCCACATCAATCTTTTTCCAGCCTGTGTCTGTGTGGTGCCTCTTACATTTCCTTCCTTTTATTGTTTATGGTTCATCCTTAAAATGTATGTAGTGTCCTCTTCCACTCCAGGATGATCATTTTCAAAAGTAGACTGAGGAGTGGAGATACAGCAAGGCACAGGCAAGGCTAGGCTGAAGGGTTTTCCAAGCACCCAGACATCGCAAAGCCTCCACTTTCTCCAGAAGATCACAAGGCTTTGTACTGAGTGTTTGAACTGTACTGCCACTATAGGAAGCCTGTCCAGTTCTCGGGGAGCTGATTGCAAGATACTGACATAGTCCCTACTCAGTCCTAAATTTGAGAAGTGGTTTTCTCAGAACTTTCCCATAGAAATCCCCCTCCCCCAATAGAATTTATTCTCATTCAGCCTGCTGTCATAACCTTCCACCAGCAAGGGAACTCCCTGAGTCAGTTTTCCTCTCTGCTGTGCTCAGTAAGAAAAAAGAATTTCCCACACTGTGATTTTTTTTTAGTGCATAGGTGAGTCTTCAGTCTCCCCTTTTCTGGCTCTCCAGACTCTGAATCCTCTCTGTGACCACCTGCTGTCAGACTCCACATAGTCCACATTGGTTGAGCTGTTAATCAGCCTGGCATTCTTTGCATAAAGTCTTGGCTTTTCCCTCCTTTACTGCTTGCTTATGATTGTCTATATGTCAGTGGATTGAGGGTTGACTGCCCTGCTGGCTTCAAAAATCATTCTTTTCCTCCCCCCACCACTACTCCCAAACTTGTTTCTCAGATGTGTCTCAGCTCCTTCCTCAGAATTGACTCCCTTCCCTTTCTATTTCTGCTGCCACTACTTTGATTTTAAGGGGCAGAACCAGTTAAATTATCCCCTGGAGCTAGCAGGAAGAGATTATTTACCTCTTTCCAAAATCTGTTCCTCTACCATCTCTAAGGATACTATTTCCTACAATCCTACTTTAGCTATACAGCTTGTTATCTTTAACTTTTCCTGCATTGCATCAACTTTCCTGAAAACTACAAGGTTGCACACCAGGGACTATTTATTTATTTATCATATGGCACATTCACATTACATTTCAATAAAAATGCAAGAGATAAAAATACAGAATAGGAAGCATAAAATCTAAAAATATCATAAACGTATGTCTAGATTATAGATATACAAGCTTCATTTGTCACAGTCAGGAAATCAACAGTCTCCATTATAGGCCCTATTTTGTCACTATATTGTTTTTCAGCCCACAGTCACAAATCAGTGATGGTGCTTTGCCCTACTTATAAAGGGGACCTGCACATCTATCTATCTATGTGAATTCGGTTCAGTGTTGCCCATGTCACATGGGGCAGGTCAAATCCAGGAGATTTTTCCAAGATGCAAGGCAAACTTCAACATTGGGGGGGGGGAGGGGGCTTTCTATCCAATGATGTTCCCACACATTGTGTATGTTAAAACCACCTTCAACAAGTATTTTAGCAGTAGAAATAGCTCAGTGTCTAGATCTCAATCTGTTTCGCTTCAGCAGGCATATCAATAGTCTTCAAGTATTCTTTCAGGAGACCTGGGGGCAGTATATGACTCAAAAAGGCTGCCAATATGTGGAAGTAGTAGTAATGAAGCACATTGACTCATCCAATTGTGTATCAATCCTATTTGTGTATGGACTAAGCCATCCTGAGGCACAATACTCTGTTGCTGAATAAACCAAACTGAGTACAGATATTCACAGTGAAAAATTACCCGACATGGAAGAATTTTCTCTGTGCTTATGGGAGGGGATATCAGTGTTCCTAAATTACTAAACAATGGATGACCAAAAGGTATATAGCCAATATGCCTCATATGAAGGTCAAAAAGTTTGACTATGTAGATGATTAGGCTTTAGCCACCCAGCATAAGTCCTTTGAGATAACTGAAGATGTCCTCACTTCCAACTTACTAGATAATACTAGATAAGTATTTTCATAAATAAAGGTTATCCAACAAAAATGGAAGTAACAGGTTTCCATCTTTGTAATAGATTAGTGGACAGAGAGCTAAATGTACAATTCAAGGGAAGCCGACTGAATCACAATACGTATCCTAAATATCTTGGGGTTACCCTGGACAGGACACTTTCCTATAAAGGCAAAGACTCCTGACAACCTGAGAAGTAGAAATAACATCCTACATAAATTGTGTGGTACTAGCTGGGGTTTGGAAACACCAGAGACTAGTGATTATTTTCTGTTTAAAAATAAAACTAGAGAGAGTGTAAGTCTTTTTCCTGCCTGCCCATTATGATCATGAATTACTGTGCAGTTACTCTGGAGAAAACAAAGTCAGGAAATAGAACAGCATAGTAAGTAAAGTATATTGTTTTTAAAATCACTTTAACACATATTAATGCTATTTCATGCTCCTAAAGCTATTTTCTTAATTCCTCTTTCCCTTTCTTGCTATAGTACAAGGATGGGTAACTATTTGAGATATTTTCAACTGTAGCTTTCAGAAACCCTAGCTAAACTAAAAAAATATACCAAAATCCCAAATGTCTAGAGGGCAGAGTTTCTATGTCTGATTTTGCACAACATTATTACAATATAAAAAGTGAAATGTTTTGAACTATCTATTAAAAATATAGTCTTGCCTCAGGTAACAGGATTTTCTCTATATATTTACATATTAAGTTATATTTCCATAGCTGTTAGAAAGCCCCAGATATACCCCAGATACATATTCTATGACTCATCTTGTACTTGAAAATAATTTTTGCTTGAATATATTCCCTAGAAAAGTTATTGAGTACTTGAATTTTAGAAGGTTGGAGTCAGGCCATATTTCAGTGATAACATGTTTGCTGTGTAAGATGTTCACACAAAATTATTCCTTTTTTGCCACAAAAGTATTGCAGACAATGTTAGGTTGTTAATTATTGTGGACAGTAGATATCTGAATGTCTGTGGAGATTCTCAGTCATCCAGGTCATGGTTATGCCAAAGCTGAAGAAATTTCTTGGATGAGAAGCAAAACGTCTTCAAAGAAAAACAACAACAAAATCCAGTTGCCTCTTGAAAAAGGGATAGATATCTTAACCTGAATCTGTTGATTTACCTTCCTGAGTTGAGTCCTTTCCAGACATTTCTTATTCTACCATTCTTGCTGCTTATATCTTACATTCATAATTAGCATTCCATGATTTAGGCTCTTGATGTTTTCCTGGAAAGAAGAGAAGTAGAAAGGAGAGAGAATAATTCTGGAAAGCATTTTCTTATTTGATGCCAATATTGTGCTGACATGATTTATGCTGCCATGCATTACATGGTTCTGTCATATACACTTGCTTTTATAGGTACCTTAGTTACATTTCTGCTATTAACAAAACTATCTTGGAATTATTTTCAGAGTATAATTTGGTGTCAGAGAGTATATACTGAATTTCTTTCAGAGCAAACTAGGGTGAATATCTCTAAAAAGATAAAATTCTAAACTGAATTCTTCTGAAGGCTTCTGAACAGTTTCAGAGGGATTCAGCAGTAGGCTATATGTCTGCAAAAATGAATACATTTCTCCCCAAGCAGTTTATCTATTGAAAATACCAAGGAGATGAGAGGGGAGAGAGAAAGTTGCTTTGAGGCTGACATAACTCTAACTCCAAAAACTTTTACTACGGCTCTTCAGTGCTGGAGCTCAGATAAAGAACCAATGTTCATTTGTAAAGGAACTGCAATATTTACAAGTGAGTTCTCTTTTTACCAACAAGGTAATGCTATAATAATTTATGTTGGCAGAAGAAGTTTTGTTGGATATTTTATGCATCCATGACATTAAACAGTAACCCAAAGAACTCAGTTTCAGTTGATATTGAAGAAATTGTGTAAAAAAATCTCATTTGCTAGAATAGAACAACTCTTCTAAAAGGCAGTTTAGCATTCCTGATTAGATTCAGTCTAACTTTGTTCATCCAAGTTATACTACCAGAATTATTATTAGTGAACTTATAGCTTTTTAGTGCCCATGGGGTAATAATATGTCCTTTATAAAAGATTTAAATCTGTGCTTTACTGACATTTGATGTGACTTGAATTCAGGAAAGATTCAGTTGGAAATGGTATGGTTGAGTCTAGTTATTCGTTGAAGATTCAGAATATAATCACTTCCAAACTTCAAAGGGTTATTATTGTTTCAACATTAGTGGCTGATTTAAGCCACAAAAGTATGCTGTATTATCTATCTATCTATCTATCTATCTATCTATCTATCTATCTATCTATCTATCTATCTATCTATCTATCTATCT
>JANHFK010003798.1:62824-74023 GCA_036250565.1 Sibynophis collaris | reverse complement strand
ATCACAGTCAGACCGGAAAACGTGATAGTCACTTACTGTAATAAAGGAGTCTGGAATGGATACATTCAATCACGTCTTGCAGACAAAAATAAGGTTGAATAGGGCTGTACTTAGAAGCAGGAGAAATTCGGGCATTTTGTTTGTGAGGCTTCTTGCACTAAGTAGCTTGCATTTTAGGCCTGTAGGGGTAGACCTGTAGGAAGTTGGGAGCATGCATGTCTAGTTTTGGTTGATGGGGGGGAGTTGTTGGGACGCGGGCCACTGATCTTGCATTTAATACAGTCAGCGTGGTAGTCTATGTACAGGTCAGTCTCTCCTTGGTCCTGGCATCTTTTGAGCTCTGATCGGAGCTTACAGGCATGGGCACATTGCAGTATGGACAAGTCGAGCCGTGAACGAAGCTTCCTATGGTTTGTGCAGCTTTTGGCAAGGAGTTTATTGTGGAGATGAATTTGCTTTTGCTGGTTTTGCGCTTGCAAATGACTCTGCAGATACGTGGGGCCACCAAGCCATCACTGTTCTTGAACTTGGGGCCATCATGGGAAATATTGATGATTTCATCGTGAGTGATGGTTGATGCCTGGAAGTTTTAATGATGTCACGAACATTTGTGATATCGTTGGATTTGTTGGTGTCATCCAGTCCAAATAGGATAGCGTTGGAATGTTTCTGTTCTCGTTCAATTGCGTCTTTAATAAGGATGGAGATGTTACTAGCAGGATTGGTGATTTCCTGCAGCTTGGGTTGTTGAGCTGAGTCATGATTCCGGGATACTGGTAGTTCACTTTTCCGCGTTTTGTTCTTTTCTTCAAGGGATGCTAGACACTATTCCAAAGTGTCCACCTGTTCAAGCAAAGCAATAAATTTGTCAAGTCTGGGCCTGCAGGATGGGCAGAATAGTGGAAAGGCAAGCTGGGAGGTTTTTAGTGATGTTGATTGAAGAAACTGAGCTACACCTTTGGTTAACCCCAAACACTTGTAGTGGGCATATGACTCACATAGGGAGCACTTCATGGCACTCTCGTCCTCTTCAAATGCTTCATCCGTAAGACTCAATTTTCTACTCTCTACTGCACCAGGTAGGGGAGATCACTGGTCTGTTTGGGATGAGGCAAAACTTGAAGTCACCATCCCAAGTCAGGGAAGAGGTGTCAAAGAAATGTGGACCTGATGGCGGAAAGCTGTTATGGTCTGATGGGGCAAACAGACTGAAACTAAACCCAAGAAAATGAAAGCTTCTCTGCCAGCTATGATCATGTGACAGTCTCTCTGATGGACCAGTTCTAGAGAAATAGATGTTGATATAAGGAGACTTTGTCTACCTTCAGCTAGTGTGCCAAGGTTACAGTCTTAATCAAATGGAAGGTCCTGGCAAGAGAGACACAAGAACTGCTCCCCACACAGTTGGACTACTATATGAATTTTCTTTGAAGATCACCTTGAAGCTGCAGTTGATGCAAAATGTAGAAATTCATTTGTTGGTTAATAAAAGTCACCTTAAGCATGAAATCCCTATGCTGCAAGTCCTGCATTGGTTGCCAATAGATTGTTAAATGGCTTTTCAACTGGTGTTTTTAAACTATATAGCTTGGCTTCCATAGGCACTTTGAGAAATGCCTTTTTTGTGTGAAATCAACTTATTGGAAATAAGCTCTGAGACAAAATTAGGTTAATTATCCCTCCTTATCAAGATTTAAGGGGCAGGGTTTCCCAGAATATTTTTCTTTTGCTTCCCTTTCTTTAAATGGACTTGCCTCTCCCAATGTAGGTCAGATCAGAACCACACTTCAATAGCAGCCAAAACCACATCATCCTGACAAGAATTGCTGTATGCTATTTATCTCAGTGACCTCCTGTAACTTCATTGCTGTCCTGAGAATGTGGTCTGGGTGGAATTTCTTTACTACCAAAGTTGTTACAGAGATAAAATTTTGTTGCTAGAGAGGATAAGTAAACAGGATATTTATTCTTGAAATCAGTCATAGTTTCTAGATGCCACATTTTCCATCCACTGCTTCTTCTGTGATCATTAATTTTATTAATTTTGTCTGCATTTCTTGGTTTACAGATTTTGTTTGTTCATATGAGCATGTGCATAATTTTTCAGTATTACTTGTATATATAGAAGAGAAGAAATATGAATTGGCTTCAAAAGAGGCATAAATAAGCACATCAAATCCACTTTCAAAAGCAGGGTTAATTTTTATTTTGTTTGTTTGTATTTATTAATTGCATCATAGGTTTTATTATCCACAAATAATTTCAAATAATATTTTTATTCATCATAATTGAAACAGTGGACATGAATGACAAACTATAGAAGCTCACTCATCTTCCCCCCTCCAAATTATTGTTTTAGATGTGTAAATTTATTCATATATTATTTCATGATAAACTTTTATTTCAGAATGAAAGAAGTATTATAGAGGCTGTGAGGGTATGAAATAGGTATGAGCAAGTGAAATACACAGTAAAAGTTTGCAACATTCAGAGAGCATATCAACTTTGATAAAATTGTGTAACTAATGAACATGAAGAGACAATGCTATCCGTCCTTTCAAACTAGCTATAAAATAGGTTTTTTTAAAAGCTCTGCTAATTTTGATATCTTTAAAGTTCATAATGTAAGTGACAACATAAAATAATGTTGTCTCTTTTGTGATGGTTGTGAATTAATAAAGTTAAACATTTCAAAGATTCTTTTGTTTTTGACATCGTTGAATCATCCTTATAGTGTGAGATCAAATAGTGTGAAGAAGAAATATGATAAGATAAAATGGATGTATAGACATTCTCCACTTATTTCATAGCAATTCATAGCCTGGCCTAGCAAGGGAGCTTGGACCATGCTCATCAGCTAGGACCATGCTTGCCAGGTTCATTCCATATGATTTTTCTCACCACCATATTCTGATTTAAATCAGTATATCATAACTTTTTCCCAAAATGCAAGGTAAAGTCATTGGGAAAGGTAAATTATATTGTAAAATGATAAAGAAAAATGGAAAGATGTGGCTACTAAATGAGGATCAGTGTTTAAGTGCACATTTTTTACTGACATAATTTCAGGATGGTATTCTCAAAGTAATCTGCCCAATCTTCTGGTGAGACAAAATGATTGTATGAGGAGGAAGTTGTGTCTTTTACCAGTCAGGAAAGCAAAGACCAAAGGTCTGCATGCTGGGCTTATTAATATGCATAGGGAGAGTCAATACATGAACAATAAGTGTCCTGTGATTGACCTGTATTTTTTAATTAACACTCAAAAACACAAAAGAGGAAAAGGTTTTATGAAGAGTTTATAGCTTTGGGGGCTTTTGTCACCTGCAAATAGTAGGCAAGAACCATGAAGCAAGTTTTTTAGTCTGGCTCAGGGAGAAATTTGCTTTTTACTTTACTGTAAAAGATGATTACAGTAAAAGGACTTAAAGCTCCTTTCTCAGGATAATGATCTGAATTTCAAATGTTTGTTGCAAATTTCCTTTCCTATATTCCTGGGCTGTCTCAGAAAGCAATTCTTCAGAGAAGGAGGCAGCGGCATACTTTCTGTTTTCCATTAAACTCCAATCTGCTTCAACCTTTACATATGTTAAGCTGTTCCCAAGAGCCCTTGGCATTCTAGTGGTTGTCACTGGCTCTGTTTGGTCCTACAAGGAAGAGGATGACGGTGGTGCATGGCAGTAGCTTCATTATGCATATTGCAGCCTTTAAAACCTAAGGGGTTATGAGAGAAGTTTACTGGCTTTCTTATTTGTCTTTTAATATGACCTATGAGGACATAAAAGGAAAACAATATTTAGGACAATGCTTGCTGGAGCTACTGTGGAATGGTATGCTCTCTCTGTATCTTCACACATACACCGTAAACACACTAAAGAACTCCAACAACCGGGCACTGAATAAATTCCTACGTCAGTATAGATTTTGTCTTCCCAACTCTACAAGTACTAATTTTGGGAAATTAATAAGAACTAAAAGATAGTAAATTCCATTGTGGCTGAAGTATATAATGTTGCATCCTTTTGCCTTTGTCTAGGCAGGAATGCAATGGTAGTTTTTTGCCTCAGGGTATTTTCACTCACACCTGCCCAGTCTTAGAATGGATGCCTAAAATCTGGGTTTTTTTCCCCTCCACTTGGGAGTATGTATATGCTAGCCATTCATTTGTCTTCCCATCAGTAGGGACTTGTCCTTATTCCAGTTTTCTACCTGGAAACTTGTATGTCAAAGGAGGGAGCTGATTTGATGGTTTTCAATTTGTTTATTACTGCAGCGCTATTTTATGAGCATGCTGAATTGCCTCTTTTTCCTGACAATGAATATCCAAATAGCTAATAAACAATAAGAAGTCCACTCATATAACATTTGATATAATCCACATATTGGGAATGATTGTAAGGAGTCCCTTCATGTTAGTGAAATTAAAGTCATTAAGCAGCCTGAACAAGTGTCCCTACAGCATTCCTCTCAATTTCATATTATTCCTCCCAATGCCTTCAAAGTAACTGCTGCTACCACCACTGTAGCTAAATGTTAATAGACAGTTGAAATAGATCTTTGCAGCATTCAGACGGGTCAGTTATTCTCAATGGCTATCTAGTTCTATTTTTCTTTTGTTTAGATACTCAGATAGCCAAAGTACACATTTTGCATGGATTTAGGTACCCTTGCATTAATTTTTTTGATAAAGATGTTGCAGGTGAGCTTTGAGATTTATGTTTCTTCCTTAACCCTTAACCACAGACGTACTATTTCGGCTACACTATTACAGACATGAGGTCATAATGACCCCTATACAATTTTCTTAATCTATGAAAATAATAGGTGGGATGTGTTGTTAAATTTACTTTGTATAGTTACAATTTTGATTTATTGATCAAATTAACAAATTTTATAAATTAACAAATTTTATAAATTCTATTTGCAACCGTAATGGTCCATTTCTAAAAATAGGGGTGTTCCGAACATCTTGGAAAACTGTTGTGGTCTGTAGTTAAGGGTTAAATATAAGGAGGAGTTATGCTGAGTTTTGCAGTGCAGTGAGATTACTTTATCTCTTCATTCTCCAGTTATATCCCAACCAAAATCATTCCAGCTTTATAGCTTGGAGCTTCCAGAGAAACAATATTTTCTTTTAGCAGGAATGAAAATGGTAAGAAAGAAAACATCATCCATGAACTGCATGCTGTGCTCAGACTAAATAAATCCAGCTGTGGATATACAATAATGTACAGTAATGTATAGTAAAATGAAGACAATGTTTAAAATCTGAAAAGGTTGACCACATAAATATTTAATCAAATTTACATTCAAAACCATTAAATTGTCAACTTCTGGAAGACATTCTTGGATTGCAGTTAATAACAATCTCATGTTTCCATAATACAAAACAGTATTGTTTTTCTTGCACAATTGTATGTATAGACACAAAAAAATGGAGGAGGAGATTGAATGCTAAAAACAATGCACACAAATGAAAAAATGTATTTCTTCATTATAACTATATACTATCAAAACACGTTTGTCTGTTAGTTTGTAATCTTCAATTGGTAAAAACAATGCCTCATAGGCAAATATTTTTGAATTGAGGTACCTCAAATAACTAATTTAGAGAATGCCACGATTCATTATTCCCAGGGAAATGAAATTTGGGGAAGTTATATGGCCACTTCAGTGATGCCATGCTCCTGCTGCTTCAGAACTTTCAGCTGTGATCATGTGATTATCATTTCCAAAGCTCCACGATAGCTTCCCACAAGTCAGTGGGGAAACCGGCCAGAAGTGTAAACTCATTGTGATTGCTGATGCCCCCTGCCAGCTTCCCACAAGCAAAAATTTTGCTTATGGGAAACTGGTAGAGAGCATCAGCAATGGGGAAGCTGGCAGGGAAGGTTGCAAGTTGCTGAGATAAGTTTTCACTACACATACAACCTCCACAGTTCATTCTGCTTCCACTACACCAATCACACACATTTTCCAACTCATGCCACGCCTTCACACACTGTCCCCCACACAGTACTTCTTGTGTACCCCCCCATGCACCCTTCCCAACCCATGGGGAGGGTATGTGGAAGTGCGTGAGAAATTTCACATAGTCAGTGGGTGCATACAGGAATGCAAGAGAGTGCTGCATAAGTCAGGGAGATTGTGCAGGGGTGCATGAGTAAAGAAGGTAAGGAAATATTTTTGAAATGTCCTGATAGGTCACAGGTTGTCTAGTTTTAGAATATAGAATAACAGACTTGGAAGGGACCTTAGAGATCTTCCTTGCTCAAGCAGAGAAGCTATACCATTCTGGACAAAAGGCTGTCCAATCTCTTCTTAAAAATTTCCAGCAATGGAGCACCCACAACTTTGGAAAGCAAGCTGTTCCATTGATTAATTGTGTTCACTGTCAGGAAATTTCTCTTTAATTCTAGGTTGGATCTATCTTTTTATTATTTATTATTTATTCTATTTATTTGTCAAACTTGCATGCTGCCTATGTCACTCTAGGTGGCTTACAGATGTCAAATAAAATACCATGAAAATAATTATAACAATAAATAAATATGTAATCTTTGATAATTTTACTTCTTGCCTAAACTCAGGTTCTTTGGATAAGTGCTAATCAGACAATAGACACTAAAACATTAGTAACTAGGAGAAAAAATTATACTGAACAGAATTTTGAAAGAACATAGAACATAGAATAAAGTTGGAAGGGACTTCAAAAGTCTTCTAGTTCAACTCCCTGCTTGAGCAAGAGACCTTACACTATTTCAGACAAATTGTTATCCAGTCTCTTTTTGAAAGCCTTCAGTGATGGAACATCCATAACTTTGGAAGGCAAGCTATTCCATTGATTGATTTCTATCACTGTTAGGAAATTTCTCCTTAGTTCTAAATTGCTTCTCTCCTTAGTTAATTTCCAACCATTGTTTCTTGTCTTGCCTTTTGGTGCTTTGCAAAAGAGTTTGACCCCCTCATCTTTGCATGAGCCCCCTCAAATATTGGAACAATAATATCATGTTCACCCCCAGTCCTTCTTTTCTTTAGACAAGATCCGTCATGGTGAACCTATGGCAGGTGTGCCACAGGTGGCATGCAGCGCCCTCTCTGTGGGCATGTGAGCCATCGTCCCAATTCAGCTCCGCCGTGCATGCGTGCACACCTCCCGCCAGCCATCTCGTGCTGTGCGGGTCTCTGCTGTGCATGTGCATGTGGGCGCATGTGCGGGGGTGGGACACATGAGGATGCATGCAGGGGGGGCATGTGTGTGGGATGAGTATGCTTGCACAGGGGGCAGGGAGCATGCGCAGGGGGTAGGGAGCATGTCCAGGGGCCGCACACACATTGCATTTTGGGCATGCACTTTGGGCACTCGGTCAGGAAAAGGTTAGCCATCACTGGAATAGACATACCCAATTCCTGTAATCATTCTTTGTATGTTTTAGCTTCCAGCCCCCTAATCATTTTTATTCTTCTTCTCTGCACACTTTCCAGAGTCTGAATATCTTTTTTATATTGTGGTGACCAGAACTTGATGCAGTATTCCAAGTGTGGTCTTACTAATGCTTTGTAAAGCAATACTGGAACTTCACATGCTCTATCTATCCCTCTATTAATGGGTCTAGGATTCCATTGGCTTTTTTGGCTGCTGTTGCACAGTATTAGCTTATACTTAAGTAATTGTCCATTAGGACTCTAAGATCCCTCTCACAGTTACTGGCATCAAGCACATTTTCACCTAGTCTGTACCTATACAGTTGTTTTTTTCTTGGCTAAGTGTGGAACCTTACTTTTATCTATGTTAAATTTCATTTTATTAGATAGGGCCCAGTGTTCAAGTCTTTTTCGATCTTGAGTTTGTCTTCTGGAGTGTTGGTTATTCCCTGCCAGTTTAATTTTGTCTGCAAATTTGATGAGTTCCCCTTCAATTCCCTCGTCTAGATCATTTATGAAAATATTGAAGAGTACTTGGGCTAAAACAGAAGCTAATATTAATCTAAATTTTATAGAATATATAGTCTAAATGTGATGGAAATAAATTTCTAATGCAGTGAAATGTTCTACCTGAAAATTAACCAGAAATATTCCACTACTTTAGTGAAAATACATATGGTACATTAAAGAAGAATTACATACACACATTCCTTTGAAAGAAAGCTTTGTAGTATAATAGTCATAATCTCAAGAAAAATCTGATTTTTTTTGCATTCTGTTATCTCTAGTACCAATATGCCTTAATTGCATTTATACTACTTCATAGCAGTTGGGGAAGGCAAGGATAGTATCTGTTAATCTGTAGGCTGACTTATTAATGGGCTGCACACTTCATTGATTTTTAATTAATTTGTAAAGAGAAACAGAGGATAACCAGTACAGCCTACAGACATCCCAACACTTAACTGTAATCCACATCTCTATTGATCGACTACTGAAGAAGCAGAAGTCATACACGTTTAAAATACACTTCTTGGAGAAAGTGCATGTGCTATACAATGTACTCTCCCAGTTGTAATTGTATTGGCAAAAGGTCAATGATGAAGCACAGAGGGGACACGGAAAGGCAGAGAAGAGTTGTTAATATTCTGCTGGCTAGTAAGAACGGCCATTCACAGGCAGTTAATGTTTTTGGGAAAGCCTCATTGTCTTAATCACTAAAGCAGTGCTCTTCCTCCTGGATCATTTATTAAAACAAAACACACACAGAGAGAAAGGTTCTTGATACTACAGCTATATTTCTTTCTTTTATTCTATTTTATAAGGCCACCCAATTCAAACAATGTGACTGGGTGGTACACAACAATAAGAAATATCTGCCTCCCAATATCCCATCGCCCCATGCAACATGAAAATATTGACAATATATACAGTGAGGGGAAAGAGTATTTGATCCCCTGCTGATTTTGTACGTTTGGCCACTGACAAAGAAAGGATCAGCCTGTAATTTTAATGGTAGGTTCATTTTAACAGTGAGAAACAGAATAACAACAACAAAAAATCCAGAAGAATGCATTTCAAAAAAGTTATATTTATAACTGAATGTACAAAATTATCAGAGAGAACAAAGACAGGACTATAAAGAATTCCATAGCAAAAAGGAGGCTTGTCATTTTTGTGAAGGCTGGCTGGTCTGCACTTGTTCCTTGTTTTGATAACTCCTATTCATTTTATCCATAGGAGAAATATTCTCACACCAGTTTGCATAAAACAGTGTATTTATTTAGGCATATAGACCAAAGTATGTCCAAACGGATCTATATTGTTCTTAGCAACACAAGTCTTTTATATGTCCATTTTTCTATCCTAGTAAGATAATTTCTATCTTCTGGGGTATTGGTTATCTCATCAATTTTGTTTATTGGCAAAGTTTTTTTATCTAAGTTGTTAATACGAACATTGAAGAATAGACAATTCAGGACTGAATCTTGTCATTTTCCATTCATTACCTCTGTCCAATTTAATTAGGAACCATTGATGAGCACTTTCTGAGTATGGTTTTAATGTTTGCCATATATCAACTTAATTGTTGTACCATCTAGGCCAATGGCTCCCAACCTTTTGGGAACCAGGGACAATTCCATGGAGGGCAGTTTTTCCATAGATCATTTGTGTGTAAGGTTTCACATGCTGCCTGGATCTCATACATGCACGCATGGTGCTTTGCTCATTCGCGCAGATAGGTTCCTGGTGGGTTCATGGCCTGGGGGTTGGGGACCTCTAATCTAGGCCACAATTCACTACTTTGCTGTTCAGCATATTATAGAGTGTTTTGTCAAATTTTCAGTTTAAATCAAGTTATATTTACAGCTTTCCAGCAATCTATTAAAGAAAACTCCATCAAAAAATTAGATAAGGATAATATCGCAAAATTTGTTCTTAATAATGTATGCTTAATTTGGGTTATTGCTATATTGTTTTTAAATTATTCATAATGTATTATCATTATTATCTCTCTATAATCTGCCTAGGTTTTAGTGTGCGATAGAGGTTTACTGTGTCCTTTTCCCCCACTCCCTATGCTCTTTTGTAAAGAAGAAAAACATTTTCTCCCCTGTTTTTAGCATCTCAAGGTACACTGCATTTGGTCCTAGTGGTTTACATTCACATTTCTACGAGTTTTGCTTCACAACTTCTCGTGAAATATATACTTTTTTGTTTGTTAAGAAAAAGAAAAAAAAAAAAGGACAGAAGTGGGTGTTATTTTTTCATTTATCAGGCAAATGGCACTTTGATTTTTTTTCCCCCTTTCATTTTGAATGAAAACATTTTTGAAAGAAAACATTTTTGTTATTCTTAGTATCCTTTGCTTCAGTCAGTCCAAGCTTTACTTTCCTAAAACCAAGTCTATCATTCAGGACTATCTACTGTCTTTCTTTGTGGCATAACCCATTTCCATTTCCTGTAGGTGTCCTTTTCAATGTTCTGATCTTTCCTAAGCCTTTTTGTAGCCAAATTGGACCTCCATTCAAACAAACTGGAGTTGTTTACATTTATACATTTTCTCCTTTAGGAATTCACATCCAATTTGAGCTTTCCTCATTCCCCATTTTCCTGCCAGAGATTCCCATTTATTATTACTGTTGTGAAAATTACGTGTTTTTTTAAAAATCCAATACATTTTGGATTATGCAATTTCTATTAAAAAAAAACAAACCCTACATTTCATGGTCATTTCCCCTCAATATCTCTTCCCTTTTTAATTACATCTCCTCTATTGATTAGAATCAGGTCAAAGATAGCCTTCCTCTACTTATGCCTTCCTCTGCTTTCAGAAGAAGAAAGTTGTCAGAAAGACAAATTGGAAATTACCTAGAAGGTCCATGTTTGGCAGAGTTGGACTCCCAACAGATGTCAGGCTAATTAAAGTCTCCCATCATTATAATTTCATGCCTGTTTGAAAGAGCTGCAGTTTGCCTCTGGAAGGAATCATTCTGATATTTCCCTTGGTTAGGAGAGCAATGGTTTGCACCAACAGCAGTGATTACTTTCATTTGTTTCACTGCTTGTTTTAATTCGGAAGCCTTCTTTAGCCAAGTTCATGCATTTGGTTTTCTGAGGACTGAATATATTTAATATATGGTGCACTTCCTTCCATTTTATGGCTTTTCTTCTTTTCAAACAAATTGTATCCTTTTATTATCTATCTATCTATCTATCTATCTATCTATCTATCTATCTATCTATCTATCTATCTATCTATCTATCTATCTA
>JANHFK010003798.1:14570-27494 GCA_036250565.1 Sibynophis collaris | reverse complement strand
AGGAAGAAAAGCTCAGACCAGCCACGCACACTAGGAACAGCCCTTGAAGTGGTTGCCTGCTGTCAGGCTGGTGTTCTTATAGGGATCCAGCTCGGGGGTTGCCAAGAAAGTCACTCTGGTCAGTTGCTACCAGCAGGAAATGCCAGAGCTACTGAAGCATTCCCGCAGAAGGCAAGGCAGTTTCAAAAGGTGGGAAGGGGGTAGAAAAAGACATTTTTTTTATACCATAGGTAATGACCTAATGACTGAGATTGAAAGGCCAATTTCTTTAACCTTTTTTTTATTCTGCCCCCTAATCAAAATGTCTAATCCAGCTTGCCTATGTCTATGGCCAGTTGCTTTCTCTACTTTTGCAGTTGTGAGTTCTTTTCCAAGGCAGAGACCTCATTCATTCTTGTTCTGGTGCATGAAATTACAGGTGGCTACAAGTCGAAAATTGTATCAGGACACACACACATACACACGCAAACTATCTTGGGCTTTTTGAGGGCACAGTGCCAATGAATATTGAATATTTATATAAAGAGAGCCTCCTGTTCATGTTTTATACACATTGAATGCAACATATAATAATTCTCCCCTCCATTTCTTTATCAGCTAAAGCTGAGAGCATTATATAGCACTAGAAGGAAGAAAAACACTGGAATTTTTAAACACTTTAACATTTTTAAGGCAGGGTCAGGAGGGAAAATGGAAAAAGAAAAAAATAAGGACAGGTAAAACACACTCGGGAAATCACTGGAAAATTAGTTTGCACTTAAACTTTTCTTTTTCATTCTCTTTATATTTTCTCCTTACTCTGAACTTTATTCTGGAATCTGAATGAAGCAATATGGAAGTGACCAGCAAAATAAAATAATTTAAAATGTAAAATGAATAATAATATAAATATATATACTATATCTATATATGAAAGGTGACTCTGGAATTGCCAAAACAAAGTGAAAGTCAAGCCTTTGGAACTTCATTCATCAGTGCAACTACTACCCACAGGAATAATACACAAGTACCAACTTTGGATATTGGCTCTTACAAGAAAAGGAACACATATGAAGGGAACTCTGAAGGTAAAAGGGGGAAGGACTGATTTGAGCTCCCCAGTAAAGACTATTGTGAAACTGTTATTGAGAGGTTTTGTTTTAGCACAAAGAAGAAACACTAAACAAGAACTTAAACAAATTAAGGGTGTTTGTGGCTGTTATATTCTCAATCAAATCTGTAAGTAATCTCCCAGCATTTGCTCATTTATTTTTTACTTTTGGCTTTTACATGTTGATTTAAAGAAAAAATAGTTAGTTCCTTGAAACTGTAGCATTGAAAGGCACAAGCATAGAAAAAGAATCACCTCCATTCTCCTATATTAATATATTTGGAATGCACTTTTAGGAGGAATCAGTTACCTTAGTTTATACAGTCTGCTATTTATTAATTTCAAAACAGAGAATAAAGATAGAAGAACAGAGAATCAGTGTAAAAATAAAATTTGTACTTAACTCTGAGAGACAAAATTTAAGGAGTGCAACATGATAAAGAAGCATATTAAGAAACCCTTGCAAGAGGTAGGCTTCCGACTTACTTAATAGCTGATGGATATAAAAGCTGATACTCTTAAGTAGCAGGTCCTTATTCATTCATTCGGTATGCTGTATGAAAGGCATGTTCTTTGGGATTCAGCAAAGAACAAAACATATCTCATGAGGTTATCAGTGATAGAATTATTTTACTGGAGATAAAGGCAGGAACCCGAGCATGGCATATACAGCAAGTAACCTGGACACAACTTACAGAGCCAATTGTTAGGATGCCTACAGCTGTGACCACAAAGGACCCAAACAAGTAGGTTAGATAAAAAAGGACCAAACCATCAAATCTTGCAACCCCAAATCCAGTTTCCAAGGAAATTTAGAAAGCAGATAATACAAAATGAATTGCTCTACCCATGATCGATCTAGAATATTGCTTGATGGTATTCTCAAATTAGAAAACTCAGATGTTAATAATATTTAGATAAGTATTTGAACTTATCATCTCAAAACAAGCTTTGTGACTTTATATGGATATTTTTCTTCAGATAAGCAATTTATTTTTCTTCAAGATGCAGCTTGTTGGATACCCTTAGCCCCAAAATTCCACATATTTTGCAGGTATCCATAGAAAAAGTATAAAACAGTAAACAATTTCACTGCTTAAATGTTCACAATGGTTTCCTTTTTTCCTTCTTCCTATTTATTATGAAAGGAAATTTTGATGAGGGCCAGATTTTCAGTTAAACAAACAAAATCCTAACACTATAGGTCTTCATTGCTAACTATGATGATGCCAAAATGGCAAAACAAGCATTATGATAACGTGATGTAAATTTCATTTTTTTTCTACATACATTGCAGTGTTGTACACAACATTGGGGTGGTTTTCATCAGAATATGACAACATACATTCTGCCACATGTCCCACTTCTTGCAGACACCCATGCCTTGTTTCAAACCTTGATTTAAAAAAAATTAATCCTGCAGCCTTCTAATTCTTCCTTATAAGTTTAATAGTTAATATGATCCATTCAGCTCAGTGAATTTGCTTTTGTTGCAAAAAGGGAAAGTAGTTATAGATATGCTTTTATTTTAAAAGAGAAAAGAGTGGTCTTAAAAATCAGAAATATTTGAAAATCATTGCTTTATCTTCCATAGCTATCTTCATTTAAAGAGCATGTGTTTTCTAGTTACCTGACTTACATTTATAATCAGCCATAGCCTTGTAACCAATATTTATTGGCTAAAGGGCACCATATGGGACCTAGTGTGTGATCTATGTATGTTGTAGTCCAAATGCCTAAATCATTGACTCTTCCAGGTTGATAGCTTGTTAAATCCTGCCATTAGCAGTAGCTTCCATTCTTCTCAATAGTTATCACTCCCTACCTATGTACAGAACTTGCCAGAAGGAGCCATGAAACTTCAACATTTCTAATTTTCCAAAGAAATAGCCATTAACTGGCACATTTCTGTGTCCCACCTATAAGTCCTTAAAGAGTTTCCTGTGTAGATTGCATCTCCCTTGATTCTAGAAGAGAGTCTGGCAGGTCAGACTCCTTCTTATTCCACTGCTGGCTCCAGTGAAAATCACAAGATCCGGTTTTAATTGTAGACATTATAGTAATGGAGTTGCAGAGCCAGACCCTAGAACAAACTTGTCTTCCATTGCAATACAGGACTGCTTATTTAAACATGTTTTTATGAATGGATAGCTTTTTTATGAATGGATTTGAAAGGAAGGTAATCCTTTCCTGCTACATTTCATGCAAATGCAGCTCATTTTAAATGCAGTTTCTTTTAAACAATCCCACACTTAATTGTTATGAGGTGATATTTTAAAAATTCAGTAATTAAGTAAATAAATCAAATTAATTATATTGCAAATTTCTCCATGCAGTAATTAGGACATCATTGGGCCAATGTTAAGGCATGTTTCTCTCTATACTTCATCATAAAGCCTAGGCAGATTGAATTCCAACTTCATCATTTTAGCTTTATTTTCTCATGTAAAATATTGGACTGTATAGTAATAGATGTTAAAATTCAGGATTACTATTTTTCTTCCTTAGGATTTTAGAATGAAAGTATTTGAATCAGAAAGATAGCATAAAAATTTAGTTTTTCTAACCAATAATTAATTCAAAATCTCACAGTAGCCGTAGCTGTGAAACTGTGATTATCATTGATCTTTAAAGTATTATCTAAGCTATAAAAGTTAATATTCTAAATGACGATACAAAAAAATCAGTTGAAAAATGAACTAAATGTGCTACTGGCCAGGGTTAATATCCACAAATATCTCAGTGAAATCTATTTGTGTAATTTACATAATTCTCATTTGTCATACGAGGCATGTAATTAGTGCACAATGGTAATAAGGAAATCCACCATACCACAATTTCCTGCTGGTTCAAGACTGGTGTACAACTTGTTTGATTTCATACTATCAGATTGTTAGAGACTTGAGACAGTATTGTCATGGCTCAGGCACCTGAAATTTAGTTGAAGCTACTTTTAATTGCTGTTTGAGAATCCTGTTTTTTCAATGGAAGGAACTCCTGTTTCATCCCACTTCCTCCTAACAACATAAACCAGCAGCCATATCTCACCTTCTATTGCATTGGCAATAAATATCTCCTCTGGAAGGAAGAAGGAATGGTGTAAAAGTCAATCATTCTGAGCAATCTTCCTTTGCTTTTGCAGCAGCAACCCCCAATGCATTCTTCAGCTCCAGGGATTAGACCCTGAGCCTCTGTGAAGGAAAGCCCCAGTTTAAAACCTTCTATCAGACTGCTAAGTTTACTTTGCAGCAGCAGTTGGAGACTGACTGAATGTAAGAAGGCAGCTTCACAGCTGGGATCTTTTTTTCTTGTGTCAAAACTTCTTATATTTACACCAGTGACCACACAAGTGCATCCTAGTTTCACTACAAGTAAGGTTAAAGGATTGGGAACTAACACTATTACTTATCCTTTTTGCAATGAGCAGGATTTTTGTTTCTCTAGGAGGGTCTCTTTGAAATGGCATGTTCTGTGCTTTCAGCCAGAGGGGCCATCATGGGCTAATGGTTACTTCAGCAGTTCCGTGCATGTTGGTGCAGAGAGCAGGAAAGCAATGGCATATTAATGGTGGTAATGCCTCAAAGTGAAGGCCAAAGTGATTCTCAGGTGCAATTCAACTGCATCCCTTGAAGGGATTCTCTTTTATGCCATCTATCCTATCAGCATGCATTTTTGGTGCTTGTAATTGTTCTCGTGCTTCAGAAAGTTTTCTACCCACGGTGAAGGGAGAAATCTCATAGGTGTAATTGTATACCCATGGATTATACAGGCAAATAAATGAGTACAATTCTATGAATTAGAGACTATAGTGAATCAAAGATTATGGCAGTCTTCCAATACTTATTCTCCAAAGCACCTGAGGGTAGGGCAGGAAATAACGGATTGAAAATTATTAAACAGAGATCCTACCTAGAAATGTCCTAACAGTGAGAACAATTAATCAGTGGAACAGCTTATCTCCGGAAGTTGTGGGTTCTCCATCACTGGAGGTTTTAAGAAGAGATTGGACAGTCTGGAATGGTATAGGGTTTCCTACTTGAGCAGGGAGTTGGACTAGAAGACTTCCAAGGTCCCTTTCAATCCTGTTATTCTAGATCTAAGTTCTAAAACTAATTGAGAGCTGTAACATTTCACAAGAAAGTGTGTCTCAGGGAGCACTAACCCTACTCCTAATACTTGTGTTTTTATGATCAATACTGTGGATTAAATGTCTTAGCTGATATAGGAATCCTTATCAAACTAGCTGGAGAGAAAATGTTGCCTCAGAAAGTCATAATGTTTGAGTACTGAAGGTACATCAGAACCCTTCTACAGCCAATAAACTGAACAAAAGCCACAGACACCGTGAACTCTCAGCCAGCATAAGATATACCATTGGGAGTCAAATGCAATTGAAGGGTATATAACTTTTGATCCCAAAATTAGCATGTGGAATCCTATACGTACTACACGGTGTTTGAAACGGAATACTTCCTTTGTACTAGAACCACTTTTCAAGAGCCCTTAGAGCATTCTGTTCCAAACTAAAAATGGAAGTCTAGTTATATGCTGTAATTTTCTACATTAAAACCCTTCACAAACACAGTAAAGGAAAATAGAAGTCATTTTTTTCTGCCATAGCAGTAATTTCTCCCCTGGACCACTTTTTCAAATTCTGGAAAACACAGCAATTAAAAGGAAATGAAGTTTATCCTAAAGTTTAAATTCAAGCTATATTTTAAGACCCAACTACATTGCATGCCATGCGAATTAATTTTCATCCCGTTAGGTTTCCTGTAGAGAACAGCCAGGACTGTGAAGGGCACATTTACAATTGTGTTCAATGGTGGAGAAAAAATATCCAAGCAAGAACTGTATTGTAAAATGGCATAGGATGCAAAATTTATACTCTACTATGAGGTGATCCCAGTTGTTATTCAATTCTTCCCCTTCCCCACCCAAGACATATTTGCAAACATGTGAGCCAATTTGGTTTAGCTAGAAACCAGAAGATTGTGAATTCTAGGCCTCCCTTAGGCAGAAAAGTTAAACCTCAGACAGGGTTGTTGTTGGGGAAGAAGGCATATTTGCTACTTCGAGTTATTTATTAAAATAAGAAAAGTGTGATGTAAAAAAAGTGTGGAATGTATCGAGTTGTCACATACTGTCCTGCAAAAGAACCATTGACTTGATTGACAGGATTTACTTACTACAAAGGGAAATTTCGATATGTACTGTAAATTCCTCTGTATGTGTACAACTAGATTTACCCTCTCTTAGAAACTTCTACCAACATGTACTTGTGATTTGAAAGTGTCCACTTCAGTCTTCCCTCCCCCATTTGCAGCATCTAGTCCTTTGGCAAGGAGCATTACCTGTCACTGCAGTATGATCTGTTCTAGAAAATACAGATTCCTAATACAACTTAATCTCCATCTCATTTAAAAACATTCCTTGCTTTATATCCAACCTATTATTCATTTAAATACAAGGTATTGTATAGGACTAATATGCTGGAACCATGTTGCTACAAAAGCATATAAAGGTAAAGGAAGCTTTTGTCTTCTGAATCATTGAAGTGAATTCATCTTCAGAATTGAGTTCCTTTTGTCAACCATCTCTGCCAGCTGGTTTACAGCACATATTTTGCAATTGTAGAAGCTATAAGAACTAACTCAATTAATTTATCAAAGAGCTATGATATCTAACCACACCTTATGTTAGTCTTCCATAATTAATATTTTTGCATGCTGAAATGCAGATTTGAAAATATAGTACTGTGGAAAATGTTCCAATTTTTGAAAGTTATACGCTGCAGAGAAGAAATTGTTATCATTATAATTATTGTCTAATCATAACATTACTCATTGTTGAGAGATTAGCCTATCAAAATGTAAAGCCAAAGATCTAGTCTATTGTATATCTGTTTAATCTTTAACCATGTCTGGTCTTGAGAAGGCTGCAAAAAAGACCAATGTAGTTTGAACCAAGAGAGAGACAGATTGAAGGCTTCAAAACCAGTGAAGACCTAGGATAGTTAATTTTCTCTATATCTAATTATTATTTTGTTAATATATTTGTTCCTCATGAGATCATTTTACCACATGACAGCAGCCACTGACTTGTTTAAACAACATACTTTTTCATTTCTAAAGTTCTCACATTGCAGAGATTGAGAATTCTGGTAAAACAGAATAATCTGGGATTTTTATTTATTATTTTGATTGAAGATATAGTCATCCTGGCTTAAATTTTCATTTAGATATAATTTTCTTTATGCCTCGATTATATGCATATTTTTATTCTATGCTATTCTATTAAACTTATTTTCATATGGATACCCTACTCTTTCCACATGAGCAGTAAATCTGTTATGTAAGTAGTAAAATGGATAGGCTTAGAATTAGTGACAGGGCCCTTCAAACAAAGACATCTTACAAGGAAATATTGAATTTAAAAGGTTTCCTTGACATATCTGATGTCTTCTTTTTCTGCCCACACTATTTATCTTTTTAACATTTTAATTAACTTTGTAGACTTTGTAATATTTTAATTTTCTGGGTATTTTCAATAAATTAAGGTAATAATTTTATACTGAGTTTTTTAAATTTCAAAATCAGTTTTCTTTAATTCAACCTTTTCAGTTAAAATCTTAGTACTTAATATTATTTAAGTATATCAAGCGTTAATAAATATGCATACATGCCATGTTTCTACAATAGGCATTAAGTGCAGATGTTGTTGAAAGCCTAGGCAATTGGTATGTTGCAACTGCATTTGAGCTTGCTGCATTTGAGAGCAAATAAAGGTGCTACAGGGTGAATAAAAATAATGTAAATCTTGTTCCTATTCTAAACCTTTCAACCAGACAGAGTTGCTTAGCTGAATCAGGCCCTTTAGTTGATTGAGAGCATCATTGCTCTGGTAAAAGCATTTAGAATTTGAAGGCTGTTTTTCTCAATTGCTTTGCTAAAACTTTTATAGAGGTGCTATAAGCAAAGCTGGGACATATCCACATATGCCAACTACAATCCTCCATAGCCAAAAGCAAGAATCCCCAAACAAACTGGCAGAAGTGGTGTACATAAAAAGAAGTGCACTTTTGGCATACAGTCACAGCTGCCATTTTCTCTTTTGCGACACAACACATACCCCACAGACACCTCTGTAAAACTGTGTCTTTTATTTCTTTCAATCTGTTGCAGGAAATTTGATTTCAATTTAAAAGGAAATGGTAGATTTCCATACATCTATTTCCTTGTGAAATAATACTGCACAGAAAAAGTGTGTATTTCATGTTAATTATTACTGATCATGGTGGAAACAATAGGGAGCAGCTGAGTAAGGTTATTGACATCAATTGTGGCACAACCACAGCCACCCTTTGAAAAAAATGCACTTACATAAGCAATGAACCCGAATCACCTGGGGCCTGAGTATGCAAAGTGGCTGAGATGCTTTGAAGCTATTGGTTTTATATTAAAAAGGGGGTGAGTTATTTTTTCCAAAAATATATCCATAAAAGGATTACTTTCTTTAGTTTCAGAAGGCAAAGGCTATTTACATTCTCCTCCAAAGTAAAAAAAAAACTGATTGAGAATGCTTAATGAGGGGGTCAGTTTGAATTACACTAAAACAGCTGTGAAAAGTTTTGTTTTCAGCCAGTAAAAAGGTGTTTAGAAAATTTGATCAGAATAATTAGATTGGAACAGTGTAAGATAGAGATAAGTGGTCATACGGCACTCAGAAGCCATGCTTATGCTCACAGCCATCTATTTGCAGACACTCATGGACTATTTTCAAATTAATTTGGGACATAAAAGTCAAAACTTTATCATCCTAGGATGTATTCCTAGACTCCCTGTAAGGTCTGCCAGCAGCCAAAGGCTTTTTTTTTTTTACTTTCATGGATCTCCAATTCAGGAGATAGCAATGGATTCTCTAATTCCACCCTCTTGCAAATATCCTCCCCAATTGTAGACCTCTGAAAACAGGAGAGAGAGAGAGAGAGAGAATCAGTTACCTTCCCCATTATTTCAGCCTAGAAGACTATAGGCATGTCCAATGCACCTATGTTAAAGTGTTCTAAGATAGGCTGGTAATTCCCCAGTCAGATTCTTAAAATACCCTAAAAGTCCTGCACAAGATAAGATCCCATAGCTGTGGATACACAAAGAGAAAACACTGTAGCAGATTGTAAAGAAAACAGAAGGAAAGAAAAATGGGCAACAGATCAAATTTGGGGCTTTAGCTTATGAAGAGGCTAATTGTAGAGGAAGATGAAATAGGCACTATTCAGGATAACTGAACACACTGCAAGATAAACTGGTTGAAATGCACCTTTGGCATATTTGCAAGGAAAAGCACTTTCATTGGGATGAATTTAATAAACTTCATTGAAAAGCAATTGCACTCCACTGACATGAAAGTCAGCTTGGGTAATGACCTATAAGCACTCCAGAGCCTAAAGTATTTTTGGGGGAATACCCACAGTAGTAAACTGTGAATGCTATTTTATAAATGTAGATATGTAATCTGTTATTTTGAAGTGAAGTACTCTGAAATATGTAGCATAAATTGGTACTGCTGTTGAATGGGTCGATAATAAAACAAGCAGCTGTGCAAAGGACAAGCTAACTTTGAATGCAGGAAAACAAATGGATATTGTGTAGGTAGAAAGTTCATAATCCAATTCATAGATGACTTGGATTTTTTTTTCCAGTTACCTTCTGTCAAAATAATTGGCCAAGTGATTGGAGATCTGTTCCTTATGTGGCCATGTTCATTAGAAAAGCATTTAAATTGTGCAAAAACTAAAGAGCAACCTAGATATTTTCAACAGCTTTCTACAAATCTTCCAAGTTCTAAAGATTTCTACTGAAGTCATTTCAACTGTCAGTGAAACTAAATTTGCTTAAATCTGCGTATTATGCCATGATTGAGCAATGGATCAAACTCCAAATCTGTGCAGTTACTTCTTCATTCATATGAAAAAATACTTATTTATAGCTAGATAGGTACAGATAATCTGAATATTTTTTTTAAATTACAATTTCCTTCTGTACATAAATATGTAAACAAAAATATCCAGGATTCTGTTCTTTTCCTATCCAACTCTGGATATTTGGCTGCCATTCTAGAAATGGTTTGTAGATCCATGTATTTATTTAAATAAATCAGTGATATAGATTTGTAATGACTAGCTTGCTACTTGTGGATGCTAGTCATTGCTCTCTGGTTTAAAAGTAGCTTCAAGTTTATCACTGCATTTGCTGAAGTAGGCACAAATTTTTGAAAATGCAGTGCATAGCTTGCCAATCAGAGAACCTCATCTGTAGTTCTAATCAATTCTCCCCTTTTTAAATCCTACTTTTTATTATTAATTTTTTTTAAAGAAGTACATGCATATTTTCCTCCTTAAAACAAATTACTAAAATGATTAATGCAGCAATCATGAAAATACTCAGATATTTCTATTCAATATATTATTGTGGACGTATGATTTTGAGAAATACTAGATTATGCTTTCTTTGTAATGAGTGATGCTCTAGAGGGCAGGAATAGTGTTTGTTTATGAATTTCTAAACTTCCCATTTATGATTTTTCAAAACTTGCAATTTTGTATTGCTTGCAAACTTAAATGTAGCAATTTCCCTACGTTCCGGGTATTCTCATTTAACATGCTGATAAAAAGACCATAATCTTGTGAACCCCTTCTGGGAAAGGCTGGTGAAACCATATTGTGAGTTTTGCATCTTCATTTCATGTTGCACAATGCATTCAAAGTTAGCTGACCTTTTGAAGCAAACATGAAAAACAAAACCCTACTGTTTGTTAATTTGAAAATGTGAATAGTATTTTTATAGCTTGTTAAAGATATGGCTAGTTGCATTATGTAAATAAGGTTAATGTAGCTTTTATTTCCCTTTGTGGGCATCATTGTTTGGAACATGATTGTCTAAGGTTGATTTGTATATAAGTGAATGGTCTGTGATTGCCCCTCTCGCCACCTTCTTCCCATTTCTTCCATCTTGGTTTATCTCTTTCCAGATCCTGACTGCATTTTGACATTCTGTGTGATTCTGTGTTAGCACTATTGTGGTTTGTTCAAC
This sequence comes from Sibynophis collaris, assembly GCA_036250565.1. Lineage (NCBI taxonomy): Eukaryota > Metazoa > Chordata > Lepidosauria > Squamata > Sibynophiidae > Sibynophis > Sibynophis collaris. Next base: position 16,313 of record JANHFK010003798.1, on the reverse strand, counting down.
TTCCTGCACTTGCTTACACAGTAGGATATTGTGTGTGGTGTATTGTTATTTTAACTCTTAGTTTTTTTCATCTTTCAGCTTTGAAAGAACATGCACTGTTGAAAATAAACAACTGATTTTTCTTAATATTACTAGGCATCTAAATATTTTAGTATGATTTCCCTGTCATACTGGGTTTTTTGTTTCTTGTTTGGGAAGCAGGGGGAGAAACCAGTGTCTTCTTTTTCTTAGTGTGATTACTTCCCACTCAACTTCCCTATCAAGGTCCTTTAGGATAGAGCTTTACCTGTTTGTTAAGGCAAATGTAGATTTCAGCCTGCTTTTGCTTCATCTTACATTGATCATCCCAGCTGAACAATTTGAAAACTGTTCTGCTTTTTTGTTACATGAATCTGTCAGAAATATATTTTTAATTTAATATAAATGAACTTCAATAAAATAGCAAACAAAAGGTTTGTGGTGTCAAGGTTTCTGTTTGTTACTAGTGCTGGTTGCTTACTTAACAATGCTGCCCCAAATCAAAATAGCAGAAGTGGCATCACAGCAAAGGTGAAGCAATCTAGACCCTGGGCTGATAGGTGTTGCTTGAATTCAAAGCCACTCTGAAATATGAGATTCGGATATAAGGGCAAGCAAACTGTTGTGATCCAGAGGTGTCCATAGTGAAAGACTTCTGTAAACTTTTAAAGAACTACAGAAAATGAACCTGTTAGAACAGGCAGTCCACAACCTTTTCGGCTCTGGACTGGCAGCAGAGGTAGCAGCCGAGAGGGGATGGTTCTGTGCAGGCAATGGGTGAATGCACCTGCACAAATGGAGCTACACATGCAAGTACACTCACACAAATGGAGCTGCAAGTACTCGCCCGCCATTTGCGTAGTCTGGTTCCGAACTGGCCACACAGCCTGGTACCAGGCCAAGGCCCAGGAGTAGAAGGCCCCTGTGTTAGAAAGCATTTTGATATTAGCTTGGTCAACAATAAAATTCCAACTACTATCCACATATGTATACTTCATTGCATGAAAATATTCCCACATATTTTTGATTACAGTCTTGCCTTATATATCTTAGTTTCTGAATGTAACAAATGGCATACATGTTGGGGCACACTGAGAATTGATTTTGGGAAGGTACTGAATTTTACTCCAACTATATATATATATACTTTATAATGGAGCCTTAATATCAGCTGAGTGTGCATATTTAGAACATTGAACAAATGAGTAGATTTGTGGTAAATTATAAATATTCTCATATGTAATACAACTAACATACAGTGAAAACATTATATTTTGCCCGGGCTTCCTTCTAGAGTAAGCATCTCTCATGCCTTAATGGGTTACAATTCATGCATGAAAATCATAACACAAGAATATATTTAGACTATGCTGAGTTCCTGCCAGTCATGAGCAGAGAACTGGGCGTGCCTAAATAGACCCATAGGGCTTCTTGGCACACACTGCATTAGATTCTGGTATAAATTGGAAGAACAAAATAGACACTATCTTCCCTTTGTAACTCAGAACTATTTGGCTCCATTTACTCTGAAAATGGTAGAAATCAAAACAACATTATGCCCTGTTTATTTTGTGAATCTGCTCTAGATAAAATGTAAGATTATATTCATCATGTTCAAAATAGTATTAGTATTAATTTCAAAATTCTCATAGCAATAGCACTTAGACTTATATACTGCTTCATAGTGCTTTTACAGCCCTCTCTAAGCGGTTTACAGAGTTAGCA
>JANHFK010003798.1:0-10321 GCA_036250565.1 Sibynophis collaris | reverse complement strand
CCGGCACTGTTTTGCCGACGGGATCCTTAGGAGGCCCGCTCTGTGTGCGCGTATCGGTCTCTGGGAGAGATTTGGTAGCAGGAGGCGCTCCTGCATGTAAATAGGTCCTATGCCGTGGAGCGCTTTAAAGGTGGTAATCAGGACCTTTTTCAACAGACTAATTGTCTGTTGTGGTGTACTCTGGTCTGAATCCAGCTTGTTTCTCCACTAAGATATTTCTTTTCATTACCCATTCAGTCTTCCATTTTGCTCAGAAGATGTTTTGCATATACTTTAGCCATAATTCCAATAAGTCTACAATATCAGCCTGCAATAGTGGTGAATATCTGTAGCTTGGGTGCATGATGAGGGTGGAAGTTCATTTTCTGAGCTGGTGGGTTGCTTTCTGAATTTCATTACCAGATAAGTAACATCTTCAGAGGAATTTAGGGAATGTCAGTGTTGGTGTTCTTTTGCTTATAAGGGCTTCATGTGGTCAGTAGGTCTTGTGATGGGAGGATTACATCAGGTGAAGGTCTGGTGAGGGCATCAGGTGTGGGTCACATCAGGTGAGAGTTTTATTAGTCTATACTTTTTTAGTTCACCTTTGTGAATAATGGCCACTTCCCATCTGACTGGAATACAAACTTGTATTGTTTATATGGCTGAACAGCCCAGTCAAGCAATGAGGCCTATCAATCAATATGAGTCTTGGAGAGTACTGGGAGTAGAAAATCATCAATTTGTGGCATATATAAATATAAAATAGTTTTTATACTTGGAAGTTGGAAAGATTTTAAAATTTTAAAATAATAAAAACCAGACCTTATTTCAAGTAAGAGGAAGTGATGAAAGTATGATGTAGACTAGTCCTGCTGTAGTCTTGTGCAGTCCACTAGTGTTTTTGAAAAGTCAATAAATTTACTATTGCTATTCTACTAGCCTTTGAACAACTGATTTCTTTGTGGTCTGCAAGGGTTTCTTATTTATCAGCGTGATTCTTTCCTTTCCACAAGATGTGCAGTCTGGTGTAGTGTTCGTCACTGTAGGAAAAGAGACAGATAAATTAATAGACATCACTCTGTTTGAAGGCACAAGTAGGATGTAATTGCAAAACTAATTAGTAATGATCATTAGCCAGTAAATGATAGTTTATTATTTGTAAACAAATGCCAAGTAAACTTTATAATTGTTTCCCTAGCTAGCTTCAGAAATTTTACTGACCTCATTTAACTCAATTTTGTAGGCCATTTTTACTACTGCCACTTACTCCTTTGTTTAAAGGAGAACAACATACTAAACTGGAGTTAATACATTCCCTATCATAGGCATTCATTTATAAGGTTCAGGAATACCAAAACAATGAAACGTGCTGAAATGCCATGATTCAACCTCACTCTTTCATGCTGGCATTGTAATGTTGCATACTAAGGGGTAGCATTTGCATCATGTCATCTGAGCATATGTTATAGCACCTGGTCCCTTTTGCAGATGCCTACAATCTCTGTAAACTGACACATATATTAATCAAGATTTGTGGGCAGAAAGTATATGCATCAAGGCCTTCTGAATGCTTATGTCCATTGACCATATAAACGGAGATTGATGAGAGTTGGTCCAAAAGTATCTGAAAGTCTATTACAGTAAATATTCATCTTCTTTAATACTCGTCTTCTTTAATCCTTAACATTTAAGGATTTTCTTAGAATAATTATATTGAACACACTTAAATGGGTCAATAAGGGTCAGTGGAATACAAAAAATGAGTCAGCTGACCTCTTGATTAAACACCAGGGAAATAGGCCTAAATGCACAACATTTCAATAACTCTAACTAGTTGTGTTCTAAGTATTGAAACATGATTTTTAAAAATTATTTTGTTTCGCTAGACCACCAAGAAAAAGAGCTGAAAGACCGACAGGAAAAAGAAGGCTGGCAGCATAGAGCACACCTCCCAAACAGTGATTAACTGCAATGGGGAAGCTATGCTGTTTAACTGGCCAATGGGAAAGAGTTTAGAGTGGTTATAAAGCCTTGCCCATAATAGCCTACCAAAAGAGAGTGTGGCTCTGTATTGCCCAACTTGTGGGATTTGTATCCCACTAGGGTGACTGGTTGGCTAGTGGTTGATGGGGTGAAGAGTGTTGTGGGACTTAAGTCATAGACACAAAGTCTCTTCCATAAAACACATTAAAAATGTCACTTACATGCTTACATGAATGTGTACTCGCTAAGCAGTGAACCACCTTGTTTCTGAATGTTTTAGAGAAGTGACTCCATTTATCTCCAAGCTAGCATCACCCAAGCTGTCAGCTGTTCCGGGCCATTAAGGCAGGTATCCAATAAGTCCTGGACCAGCTGGATCTGTTTCCTTGGCAGAGCAAGGCATACGCTATAATAATTCTCTTTTTTCTTTTTCTCTCTTGCTTGGTGCTCTTTGGTGGATGCTGCTGATTGAAAACATCAGTGAAAATTTGGATTTCCTAAAGCCATGAAAGAGAGGCAGCAATAAATATATGAGTCTATCTGATGGCCATCAAGGTGTGTGGTAGTGTGCAACTTGCGATGTAAGAGAAGTAAATGGTAAAGAGATGAATTTAACAAAGGCAAAGAAAAGGAGTAAGGGAAAGAAGTAGGCATGGCTTTCATTGCTCCCAGCAATGAACTAACACGAACAATGCTGAGGAATGAGGGGAACTCCAGCTTGGCAAATTAGGAAAGGCCACAGCCCTTCCATTTATGTTCAAGGAACAGACAGCAAGAAAGGATTCTGGACCATAGATGACTGCTTTCCACAAAACTTAATAGTTGTATGTAAAATTTAATTGGAAAGCACAGTTCAAGGGCAATATTTCTTTTGGCATGACACATATACAGTAAATAGTTGTTCACCAATACTGAAGTTAATTTTAGTATGTAATTAATTGGATCTTACAGATCACTAACAGTGTCAAAACCTGAGAAACTCATACTGAACAATATAACATTTGGCAGCTGGCCTGGGTCTCAAAGTGCCAGCCCTGCCTTTATCATGGTTCGCCTTATGAGCAGAAAGTATCAAGGCTCATGAAAGTCATTTAAATGTAGTGTGAAACCATAAAGGTCATTTTGCTCTTCAAGGCACATTTTCAAATGCTCCAATCTTTCTTGGATTGCCACTGTTTTCACGAATGACCTCAGCATTTTATACCTAGTAGCTTGGAAAGGTCACTTCATAGATACCACTGTAATGTTCATAGACTTCATTTGTTTGGAAACTATTTGTTACTCTCAATATTACATGTCAGCTGAGTGACAGGAGACACATACAGTAATAATCTTTGAAGGAAATCTCCTCTCTGCTTACTTCAATTGTTGAACTTTATCCACTTTATTATGAAGGGTATTTAAAAATGATGTAGCCTCCACAGGTCTGTGAAATACGCTAGTGAAAAAACTACCTTCTGCAATGCATTGTCATGCAGGTTTTCCAAATGAAAAAAATATGCTTATTTGATATTTATCCTGCATTTATTACTTCATAAGTAACTCAAGTGGCAAATATACCTAATATTTGTTTCTCCTCCTATTTTCCCACAACAAACACCCTGTGTGGTATGTTGGGCTGAGAGTGAGTGCCCCCCCTGTTGGTTTTCATGCCTAAGGAGAACTAGAACTCACAGTCTCCTGATTTTTAGCCTGATGCCTTCACTACAAACTGGTTCTCTTTTTTTCAAACTGTCTATATGTTTAGATCTGTGCCTGTGGTAGAAGAAGCTAGATATATTATGAAGTAGGTGATGCAACTTCTCTTAGGTGTATTATTTAAGTAAATTTAAGTAAATTATCTATTATTTTTCTCTATTTTCTCTATTATATTAGCCCAAACCTAAGATGGCCACACACACGTGTGAAATAATCCATGAATCTGGCTAGTTTCTCAGGAATGGAACTTGTACTCTCAATTGATGAATCATAAAAAGAGCATCTAATTTATTGCTTCTGTGAATCACTCCTAGTCCTGCCTTATTTGTACAAAAAGTGCAGCTGGTGTTGAGTCAGAAGGCTTGTGTGCGCGCTGCTGAATGGACTCTTCTACTTGTCCCCATTCACCATCCATGGATCATTCAAAATCAAAAGGGTCTCTTAAAGGAGTTTCTCACAGCAGTGTAAAGATAGCTTCCAATCTCAGGATTAGCAACAACAGGTTACAGCAGGTGTAGAAATAGGGATTGGGAGAAAGAATGGCAGGGATGAATAATGACTTGTTTTATTTGCAAGTTTTATTTCACAATTTTAATAAACAATATAAGTTTATTGACATGCTAGAGGACAGCATTTTGGCATTCTTGTGACTTCTCAAGATGGGCATAAAATTATATAAGGTTGACTCTCCCCTGTGATTCCTTCTCTCTTCTGGATGCAGCTGCTAGGACTGTGCAAAACTTTGATAGGTATTTCTCTTTGATGAAGATTCATGACTGTGATGTGAAGTTTTCAGAACTGAAGCATCCTCGCCTGCTTCAGATCCAAACTGCACACACTGCTATTCATAAGAAGCATATTCTTCACAATGCAATGCCTCCACTTCTGAAAGCAAAGCTGCCCTTTTGCTTCATTTTCCTTCCATTTGAATTTCACATCCAGCACATCCAGGCATCTGTGCATATGTGGTTTGTGTGCAGAAATATCCTCCAACTCTGAAAGTTCAGAATGATATGAAGAGCCACATTAAGGAGAATTGCATCATCGCCAGGGGAGAAAAGCCTCATCAAAGCAAAGTACAGTCACTTAGCACAAGCTAGTAGCTGTCTTTTGTTCCATCAGCCTGAATGGGCACAAAAAACACTAAATCCAACTGATGCTGCAAATGGAAGTTAACAATTTCATCTGAAATAATTGCAGGAGGTGGGTATAACACTCTTAAGTTGCAGAAGGCAGATCCCTGTTGAATTTTAGGAAAATCTTTCTAATTGTAGAAGTTGACAATAGAAACAACGTCCCAAAGGGGGGAAAAAATCATATTTTCTGAAAGTGTTCAAGCAAAAGGTGAACAATCATCTATCAGGAATGCTTTAAAGAGAATGCCTGCATTAAACAGACACGGGCACAACTCCATGGCCTTCTAGCTTAATGTCTTTACAATTCCATTGTGTTGGCTTCACATTAATATCTAAAGCAATCTGAGAAAAGCTGTTGCAAATCATGTAGAAAACTTGCACTTATGTAGCTGAAAATTATAAACCTGAGACACATTTCAGAAAAAATACCTAAGGTACCTATATAGAAACATCTTTAGTTTACATCCAACTACGTTATGTATTGTACAACTTTCCCTAACATGATTCTATAAACTGTACAAGATAGAATGAGAGAATAGGATATATAATAGCAGTCCTTTGTGTCTTACACTGAAGTAACCTCAAGAGGACTTTCCTAGAGTCAAGGAAACGCCTTACACTATATCTCTATCTGCAATACTTTACTCAGCCCTTTCTATAATGGATAAGATGATGCCCTTGGGGACTCTGAAGCACAAATGTTTGGGGATAGTGTGGAAGGATAACCTGATCATTGGAGTAACAACTCTAGAGACTCAAGTGGCCCCATTTACCAAAAGGCAACATAAATGGTAAATTACAACATTCAAATACAGCAGGCAGAGTGCTTTAAATAGGTAAGGTGTCACCTTTCACTGGTTCTCCATGTGGAATCAACAAATCTGTGAAGTTTCATCTGATGCACAGAAAGCCACAACTGAGATAATTAGATAGGGAATTTTGTTCCTGTAGCAGTAAAACTATTCAGAGCCAAGGTGATTCCTGTTTTGCTCTACAGTGCACCACTCTGCGCTTAGAAAAACACAATGCCTTTAGAAGCCAGGTAGTTTAAATTTATGACAATCATTCTCCCTGCCCCTCAGTTTATCCCCAATACCCTACTGAGAGTTGAATTTGTTGTGAGTTCTGTTATGCAGGCATAGTGAAGAATAAAAGTTATTGGACAGTCCTATGATTCCTGTTTCTAACTGATATCAGCTCTACTTTTTGACTTTATCACTCTCTTCTTTCTCCCTCTTGAGCCAATTGCCCCTCCTAATCACACCATCTTCATATAAACAAAATGTACTTTATGTATAATTCAGAAAATACCAATTTCTCCAAAGAAACTGGAGAAAAAGACATTCTGTGCAATCATACCATGAAAGAAAAGGAACAGTGACTGATGCAATAACAATGGAAAATGATAAAGTTGAAGAAATTTGATAGATCGGGGGTTAAGAAGACGCGGACAGCATAAGTAACTTCAGCTCTTTATTTTGATTACAAACAACCAGCGAAGAACTGCTGCAAACTGGCCCTTTTTAAATGTCCCGGACCAGCCGGCAGACCAATCAGGTGGCTGGGCTAGTCCCAGCCAATCAGTTTAAACCTGGGTCCCCCGCGACAGCGGCAGACCGGAGTGGAGCCTGCAGCTCCTTTGCATTGATACATAACACCCCTCCCCTCCTAGAACAGGCTGACCAATCCCCAGCCTGTTCGTTACGTAGTCTTTGAGATAGGTGGGGCTTTTCTTCTCTCTGCCTGACCTGCGCAGTTCAGTCAGTGCTTGGGCATTGGTCAGGTTTGGCGGAGCTATGGGTGGTTCTGAGCTGCTGGTCGGAACAGTCTGGAACTCGCCCCTGGAAGTGACCGGAGTCTTGTTGGACAGTGTCTCCGAAAGGCGGCGCTGGACTCCTACTTCCACCGGTGAGCATATCGGATTCTCACTCGGACTTGAGACAGGTTCCTGTTGTCCTCGAAGTCAGGACCTGGTCGCTGGTCGGTTTTCCACTCGTCTGGGTTCCTAAGGCTGGATCATGTCAGGCGGCCTCGGATTTGGTCGATGTACCGCCTCCATGTTCTCCTGTCCTCTAGTGACAATAAGATGGATCTGGGCCGGTAATATCCACAACCTTTACAGGAATCCAGAGTGGCCCCTCAGCATAATTATGACCATAGACCTGGTCCCCCACCCGGAATGACCGTACGTTACTGGTCAAGTCCACGGGTGCTTCATTGGAGTAATTTGGGTGTAGCCGATCTAATTGTGTTCGGATCCTCCTGCCCATGAGGAGTTCCGCAGGGCTTTTGTTAGTTGCTGTGCATGGCATGGTGTCTTGCGCCATGAGGAATTTATCCAGGCCTGCCAATCAACCGGGCTGAGCCTCGTTAAGGCCTATTTGCAGACCTTACAAATCTCCTGGCTTGCCCATTACTAACCGAGTGGAACGGCGTGACCAATGCGTGTCTGATCCCATTCTCAGCCAGGTAGCTCTCAAATTGATTTGCGGTGAACTGTGGCCCGTTGTCAGACACTAATATATCTGGTAAGCCATGGGTCGCAAATAATTTACGGAGTGTCTTTATTACGGACTCCGATGTGGTGGACTGCATTAATGCTATCTCCATCCATTTCGAGTATGCATCCACTATTATTAAAAATGTTTGGCCTTTTACCGGGCCTGCAAAGTCTATGTGAACCCAGGACCAGCGTGCCTTAGGGGTTTCCCATACCTTAGCTGGGGCAGTCGGTGGAGCCGGTCTGGATTCCTGGCAAGGTTTGCAGGTGGCTACCCATTCCTCGATGTCACGATCCAGTTTAGGCCCCCAGATGTACAGTAGCTCCTAGCCAGGGCCTTCATCCAGATGATCCCCGGGTGTCCTTCGAGTAGGAGTTCTATCACGTCCCGGTGTAGTCTCTGTGGCACAACCACCCTTTCCCCCAGAGTAAACAACCCCGTAGTACAGAGAGTTCCTGTTTGCGGGGGAGATATGGCTTAAAGTCCTCATTGATAATGTCCGGCCAGTCCCTTAATACAAAGTTTATTACGTGGCTGACAATGGGGTCCTTCATGGAGAGGCGGGCGATCTCAGTTGCGATGACCAGTCCCTTTGCGATGCTCTTGAGCTGGAACACCTGTGATGCAGGGGCTGGATCTTCGATCAGTGTTGGTAGCGGGCATCTGCTGAGGGCATCGGCATGCCCGATCGCCTTCCCTGGTCGGTGGATTATTCTGTAAGAGTAAGCCGATAAGAATAGGGTCCACCGGGTCATGCATGGGGGGAGGACAGCTAGGGTGGAACGGTCGCCAGCCAGCAGTCCAAGCAATGACTGGTGGTCAGTGACAATGGTAAACTGGTGGCTGTACGGGTAGTCGTGGAATCGTTTGACTCCTGCCACGGCTGCCAGAGCCTCCTTGTCGAGCTGACTGTAGTTCCACTCAGCTGCTGATAGAGTCCTTGAGTAAAATGTGATGGGAGCTTCCCGTCCATCAGGAACTTGACGTCCAAGGACGGCACCAACTCTGAAGGGCGATGCATCGCATGTCAGGATCAGTGGGAGGGAGTTGCTGTAGTATATCAGCACACCTTCGGAGGTGAGGAGGTTTTTTTCAGCGTTAAATGCTTGCTCCTTGGGCCGACCCCAGGACCAAGGCACGTCCTTCCCCAATAGCTGGTGTAGCGGTTCCACCACAGTTGCCTTCTGTGACAGGAACATGCTGTAAAAATTAAGCAATCCTAGGAACGCTTGCAACTCGGTTTTATTCTGAGGGGTGGGTGCATTTTTTATTGCCGTGACCTTGCTCTCTGTTGGGTGAATCCCCACATCGTCGATCATGAACCCCAGGAATTCCACTCTTGGTACTGTAATTTGGCATTTTTGGCTTTTCACCTTAAGCCCTGCCATTCTAAATTTGGACAGTACCATTTTAATTCTTGCCATTAGTGTGGGGGTGTCTTCGGCGGACACTAGAACGTCGTTGAAGTATAGGACGACCACTGGAATTCCATGTAATATACACTCCATTAGGCTTTGGAATAGCCCAGGGGCTATGCTGACCCCGAACTGTAACCACCTGCATTTAAATGCCCCCCTGTGGGTGACAATGGTTTGCGCTTCCGCAGTACAGTCGTCTACGGGTAGCTGTTGGTAGGCCTGAGCCAGGTCTAACTTGGCGAATACTGAGACATTCCCCAATGTATGTAGTAGGTGCTGAACGATGGGGACCGGATAGACGCTCTGCTGTAAGACCTTGTTTATGGTGCATTTATAGTCAGCACAGATCCGAATGGATCCGTCTGGCTTTACGGGAGTTACTGTGGGGGTTTCCCACTTTGCGTGATTGACCGGCTCGAGGATTCCCTGTTGGATGAGTTTGTCTAGCTTGATGTCAATTTTAGGCTTAAGTGCCAATGGCACTTAAAGTCTAGCTTTAAGTCGAATGGGGGAAATTTGGGGGTCCAGGCTAAAGGAGATGGGGGTCCCCTTGTACTCACCCAGGCCGGCCCCAAAGACATCAGCAAACTCCTCCATCAGCTCTCCCATGGAATCTGTCTGGATGGTGTTCACTCCTCCTCCGATGACCAGCTTGAGTTCGTTGAATCACCTCATTCCCAGTAGGCTTGGCAGTGCCCCCTCGACAATGGTTATCAGCAGAGTCCCTGTGAAATCCTCATGCTGGATGTGGCATAGTGTGCTCCCGATGACTGGGACTTCCCCCCCCCTGGAAGTCATGGAGGGTTAAGTGTTGCGGCTTCAGGTACTTCTTTTTTAAGTTTGGGAGAATCGTTTTGATTTTCTCCCAGGACATGATCGTTAGCAATGATCCAGTGTCCAGTTCCATCTTAAAGTCTTTTCCCTCAAACTTGAGGGTCACAAAGATTTTTTCTTCCTCCGTGGAAAGCTTCTTAATGTTGTAGCTCTCGCCCTCCTGGACTCACGCTTCCCTGGGCCATTGCTTCCGTGGGGGGAAGTTCCTTCGCTCCCGTTGGCTTTGTAGTGGTGCCCGTTGCAGAAAAGCTGGCTGGGTGGCGCGGCAGGCCCTCGCGATGTGACCTCTCCTGTCGCAACGCTGGCAGGTTGCGTCACTGAACTTGCATTCCAATCTGTGGTGCTGGCCTCCGCATCCCATGCACACGGCTGAGCTGTCCCTGGCAGTGGGGAGGTTTTCCACCTTTGAATTTAGGCAGTAAACCTCCTCGTCGCTTCCGGATGAATTGATCGGCTTGGCACTCTCATGCTGTACTGCGGTCTGCACCATTTTGTGTGGACCCGACCTCTGTAGCATGGCGGCTGAACGGTCTGAGGCTTCGGCTGCTCGGGCTTCATCTATCGCCGTTTGTAGCGTTAGATACTCCCGAAACAGCAATCTCTGTCGCGGACACCTCGGATGAGCTGGCCCACCAATGCGTCATCTAGGTCCACGAACTGGCAGTCCGAGGCAGCTCGTTGGAGGGTGGTCACATATTGGTTTATGGTCTCGCCCTCCTTCTGGAAGGTGTCCGTGAACTCTTAGTGTTTCACGTACTTCGACCTTGCC